>QBTX01003042.1:0-12683 GCA_003063285.2 Arachis monticola | reverse complement strand
TTCCACCTCTTCACAAGCTTCTTCAATTTCAACCTCTTCCTCTTGGTGGCTTGCTTCCAATTCAATCTCTTCTTCATTGCTCACCAAGGGTATGGGAGGTGAGGTATCTTCTTCCTTACCCTTTATGTCAAACCCGATTGGAGAGGATTCAATTGTACATAAGAATTCTTCAATGATTGAATCCATCTCTTGGTCAACCTCTTCAAAGGCTTRAACCACTTCTTCCAGCTCAATTATCTTAACTTCCTCCTCTTGTTGCACTCCTTGCTTTAACTCCTCTTCTTCACCTTGAAGCTCTAAACTCACTCCCTCACTATGCTCCTTGATTGCCTCTCCACATTCGTCAATGGGAGTGCCTTGGTTGCTTAGGCTTAGTCGGGAGGAGGCCATATTGCTAACGGCTTTCACTATGATAGCCATCTTGGCTCCTAGCTCTTTAAACTTCTTTCCATCCTCCTCTTGTCGCCTTAAGATATGAGATTCAAGATCTCTCAATTCTGACATGGGGGCTTCATCGGAGGGTGGTGGTGGAAGAGATGGTTCATTATTTGAGGGGAAGGCATTATAGTTGGAAGGTGGTTCATTTTGGTAAGGGTATGGAGATGGTGTATATAGAGGTGGTTCTTGAGAGTAATTGTGTTGGAATGGTGGTGGTTCCATGTGTGGTTCATATGGTTCATAAGGTGGTTGGTATGATGGATAAGGGTTGGGGTCATAATGAGGTGTTTGGTGGTATGGGGCTTGTGAGTAAGGTGGTTCAAAGTCATGTTGAGGGGGTGGTTCATAGGCATATAGTGGTGGTTGTTGACAATCACAATAAGGGTCACCACATCCATTAGATTGATATGCATTAGGATGAGAGTTATACCCATAAGAATCCGGAGGGGGTTGTTGCCAAGAAGGGTGATCAATCCTTTGAGGCTCCTCCCAACTTTGATTGTTCCATCCTTGATGCACATCCTCATTGTAGCTCCCATTTCCTACAACATAATTTGAGCCAAACTCATAGCCAAAGTGAGGATGAGAATTCATGATAGCAAACAAAAACAAAAGCTAACAAAAATAAGCAACAAAGTCTTGAAGCTAACAAAAACTAACAAATAAGCAAAAAGCAAGCATATTCACAATATTCACAATAGCCAATAACATAACACCATTGCAACTCCCCGGCAACGGCGCCATTAATTTGATAGCGAAAATTTTTGTCAGTCTAGATTTTCCCTTGTAGAAATAAGAATTTCGTTGTAAGCATAGCTCCAAACCAACAAACAACTCTCACATCAAATTAAATTTTGGTTGTCACGTGTACAAACCCCAAATAAGAATTAACCGAAGTATTTAGACTCCGGGTCGTCTCACAAGGAATTGCAATGAAGTGAATAATTATTGGCTATGAAGGGGTAAAGGGGGGTTTGGTTGATAATTGAGCAAGAAAATAAATGGCAAGAAAAGTAATTCAAACAAGTAACTAAAGAAAGCAAGTAATAAAGAGAGATTGATAAACCACTATTTTATGGTTTATATTGTGTTTAATTGGTTGTGGTTTTATCACTGATCGTATCTACCCACTATTCATTAAATAAGCAAGGCATTATATATTCCTTCCTAAAGGTTATGTGCATGATTGAAAAATTGCTTCATAGAGAGTTGTAATTATGTATCTTTGATTTTCTCTTTATTCCATTTGATGCCGTGTCTGTGTGTTTAAGTGTTTCAGGCTTTAGTAGGCTAATGAATGAGTTAGAGATTGGAAGAGCTAAAATGAAGAACAGAAATGCGAGATGACCACGACGGCAAGTGAGAAAAAAAAAAAGGAAATCGCAACTCCATGGAATGAGCGACGACTAGACAGCGAGGAAATTGCAGGACGCAGCCGCATGGATCACCGGACCAGCAGGATGGCCCAGAAGAGAAAGGGAATCGCAGTAACGCGAGCCGAATGATGACGCGACCACCACGTAGGACATGCGCTAAATCTGCATATCTGCAGAATCGCTGGGGTCGATTTCGGGCCTTATTTTGACCCAGTTTTCGCCCAGAAAAAGCAGATAGAGAGAGAACATGCAAAACCAATATACAAAAAAATTCATTCCTTTTTTTTTTTATTTTTAGATCTAGTTTCCTCTCCTCTAGGTTTTCTCTCTACACATTTAGTTTTTAGGATTTGTATTTTCATTTTTTTGCATTGGGATATTGAGAAAGTTATTGCCTCATCAAGACTTCGACATTCTAGTTCGTTCTTCTTTACTTGTCTCTTACTCTTCCATGTTCTTAATTTACTTAATTTTCGTTTTTTTTAATTTTATAACATTTATTAATAATGAATTATTTATTTTTAATTAAATCTTTTGATCATTATTTATCATGTCTTTCTTTAATTCCCTTTTCTTATGTTATGAATTCTTTCATATAATCCTGAGCGAGTAGTCCCTAACTTGATTGGGAGAGTGATTAAAGGAACGCTTGAGTTGAATCTCAAGAGAAAAGATTGTAATTGGTTTATTGTTGATTGCTCTCTAGTCAACTAACACCAATCCTCCCAAGAGTGGATTGAACTTGTGAGTAGAAACAGCAACTCCAACTTGTTTGCTTTTCCTTTACTCGAATGAGGACAAACTAAAACATAATAACCCTCAATTAGTCAATTAATTTGAGAGTAACTCCAACAAGAATAGGGCTTCCAGCTAATCAACTCCCAGTCAAGGCTCTTATTTAAATTTATATAAATTCTCTAAATTAATTTTCTGCCATTCAACTCAACCTTTTTGAAAAATATTGATAATAAATAGCACACTTTTTCTGCAACTCGTTGGGAACGACCTGGGATCCATAACTCCAGTATTAATTTTTAATTTCTGTGACACCCTTCTAAATTGATAAGCGGACTTCTGGTTGGTTGAGAACTATACCTTGCACACGGCTATTTGTGTAACTGATCTTCCCTTTGAAGAAGTGTTTGCCCAATTTCCGCCAACGCATCAAGTTTTTGGCGCCGTTGCTCGGGGAGTTACAATAGAGTAGCTAACGTTATTAATTGGAATTTAATTTTATCTTGTATTTTTTTTTATTTTTCTACTATGGAGCTGCTGTGTTTCCTTCGTTAGATACCACGTTCGGCTTCCTGACCCAAGCTTGCTAATATTCGATCCTGAGATTGAAAAAACTATTTCACGAATAAGGCATGCTTGGCGTCGGTTAGTCCTTATCTGAGGGTGAATCTGAAACGTCACTTGAGAAAGAAATCACCCGTTTTAGTGAAGATTCTGTGTTGTTTCACGTGCAGGTAACATGGCAGCAGCCAGGATAGTTACTATCCAGGAGGCTGGAGCCTCTGATTTTACAATGCAACTGTTTCAAGCGCATCCCCCAGCGGTGGCTACAGATTTTGAAATAGAGCCCGCAACTGCCAAATTTGATGCCCAAGTTTCATGGCTTATTTGCTCAAGAGCCTATCAAGCAACGCCTGAGAGATTTTTTCGCTGCCCTTTCTACTGTCAGGTACTGATGGTGCACGATGAAAACTCAATTTGATGAAGCTTGTTCCCATTTTATCGTTGAGGGAAAGGTGAGAGAGTGGTATTACACTCATCCCGCAGCAAATGTATCCAACTGGGATACACTGAGAAGAGAACTTCTTGTGAAAAGTCCTTTCCAGCTGAAGTTACTCATAAACCTGAGGAACTAGACATTGCCTTGATTGTTCAGGATGATTCTGAAACTCTTTACGAGTATTGGGAGCGCTTAAATAATCTTCTGGAAGCTTGCCCCCACCATATGATTAACAAGATAAGCGTTGTGTTACGTCGTTTATGTCACAGCAGGTCATGAGGCCATTCCAAGATAGATCACGTTGGATGGTGCTAGTAATGGGTCTACGAAAAAGTACAAGACCACTGATGAGGCATGACAATTGATCAGTGACTTAGCTGGAAGTCATACTAGGAAATCAACAGGCAGAAATATAGGTCCGTCGCAAAGGCCGTTTGCTAAAAGTACCTCTGGCAGTGAGACTGCTGCTCTTACTCAGAGTATCTGTGAAATGACTAACTTTCTGAAGCAGATGCAATTAACGCCAACAACAAGTTCAAGCAAGCTCAAATTTCTCCACCACAGGCAAAACCAACAGTTAGTCCCGCAAAGAGTTTATGAATCTGCCTGATATAGCCATATAAGGCTGACGAGTGTCCCGCAGCTTGTATAGCTCAAGCAGGAAGACAACACCGTGACAGCCAATCATAACTTCTATGACCGCCCCAATCAAGGGTATAATCAAGGTGGCAATTACAACCACGAATGGCAAGACAAATTCTAGCCAGAATTGGAGGGACAAACTAAACAAGAGGAGGCAGAGATAATCAGCGAAATCAGAGGTGGAATAACAACAACATGCAGCAGAATCAGAATCAAGCTTACAGAGCCACTCACCTAAGGCAATCCAAGGACCACAGAATAAACAGCAGCAGACCTCTCGACATGACCCATCTTTCTTCATCTACTAATGATGACTTAATACAATCTATTGATCGGAGACAGCAGGCCATGGAAAATAACATTAATGCCACTCTAAATGGTCTGATCGCTACTCTGCAGGCTCTTGTCTCCCAGATAGGATCAATGAATAACTCCAATAACCAACTTTTGAGCTCCAGTAGAATCCCCTCAACCATTACCCAACCAAAAGGGTGGTATTAATGCCATCCCCCTAAGGTCCGGAACCACACTGTCAGAGAGGAATCAGGAGGAGACAAGCCCACCAGAACACGCCTCAGCTGAAGAGGTAGTGGGAAACGTAGAAAGAATGTTGAAAAGAAGAGGACATACAGGACGTGGCTGAAAAAGAAGTGCAACCACAGGGAGGAAGCACTAAAGGGCGCAGACATTGCAGAAAACACCACTCCATTCCATTTCCACAACCTTGCAAGGAAGCCCAGGAGACTGAACCTGATCCCGAAATGGTAGAGATATTCAAAAAGGTCGAGGTAACTGTGCCCCTTTTTGATGTAATTCAACAGGTACCTTAAGTATGCAAAGTTCTATAAAGATTTATGGTACCATTATAAGAACAAAATAATGAATTAGACAACTATTCCCTTAGGAAAGTTCCATATCTGTTTAATGGGAGGTTAACTAAAGTGAGTGACTCAGGATCCTTTATGGTTAACTTATAACTATTGACGTGTGTGATAATGTTCTGAATGCAGTGGTGTGATTTAGATGGCAGTGTGAGTATTATGCCTTTGGCTATATATGATGTTTTGAGGCTTCCTTCCTTAAAAAGGTCGGCAGCTCATTTTTGTGTTAGCATATAAAAGCATTAATTGGACAGTGGTTGAAGTTGCTGAAGATGTTTTAGTGGGCATTAAGGGACTCACGTTCCTTATGGAATGCTTTTATATCCTGGAAATGCCCTAAAATGACTCAGACAAGCCGTCACCAATCCTACTCGGAAGAACCATTCTTGAAGACCTCAAAGTTTATATTAGATGCTTTCTCAGGAAACATATCTCTTTCTGTGGAAATAGATGGCCAAGTAGTGATCTTCAATCTAAATAGAGTTATGAGCATCCACTAGAAGATCACTCTATCCTCAGTGTGACATTATAGATGAAACCGTGGCTGAAGTCCATCGGGAGGAATTTGAAGAGAAGCACACAAGACAAGGTTTCAAGAGTGGGGACATTCTCAGAGGACAATGACAGTGCCTTGCCACTGTTACCAGCTCCAGACATCCCAGAGCCTGAACATGATCAGAAGCTAAATTAAAAATCCTTCTCCACACTCAAATATGCCTCTACCGTTGAAAGACGGGCAGGAAAGTCCGTTATTATGGAAGGGAACTCACTTTCAACAGGAAGAGCAGCTACTGGGTGTGCTGAGGAGGCAAGAAGGCAATTGGGTTGGAGTTTGGCAGACATAGAAGGCATCAAACCTCAAGTATGTGAGCACAGGATATATTTTTAGAAGAGGGATTAAGGCCTGTCCGTCAACCCTAAAGAAGACTGAACCCCACTATCCTAGAAGTTGTCAAAAGGAGAAGTGACCAGACTACTAGAGGCAGACATCATCTATCCCATCTCAGACAGGGAATGGGTAAGCCCAGTCCAGTGGTGCCAAAGAATTTTGGAGTCACTGCAGTGAGAGAATGAGCATGGAGAGCCCTTGACAACTAGAGTTCAGAACTCTTGGAGAGTCTGCATTGTGATTACAGACGCCCAGTCAACCAAGCAATCCGCCGTAAGGATCATTTCCCTCTCCAATTCATTGATCAAATGCTGAATCGCCTGTCAGGTAAATCGCATTATTATTTTTTAGATGGTACACAGGTTATTTTCCAGATTTCATATAAAGCTCCTGAGGATCAGGAAAAGACCACCTTTAACCATGTCCTTATTGGGATTTAATGCTTACAAGAGAATGCCCTTTGGCCTGTGCAATGCACCAGCTACTTTCCAAAAGTGTATGATGATCTTTTCTCTGATCTCATTAATGTGAGGACTGTATTGGAGGTTTTTGTGGTTGATTTTAGTGTATACGGCGATTCTTTTAGCCTTTGCTTAGAGGGAGTTTTATCTAAGTAGTTAGATGATGTGTCAGTAGCAAACCTTGTATTGATTTTGGAAAAATGCACTTTATGGTTAAACAAAGGGATTGTACTAGGACGTGTTGTGTCTAACACTGGCATTTCTGTAGATTCAACAAAGGTGGATGTCATTTATAGTTTACCTTACCCCTTAACCCCTCTTTCTGTGAGGGAGTCTGTTCCTTTTCCTTGGCCATGGCAGTTTTTTACAGGAGGTTCATTAGGAACTATCCGTAAGGTAGCAACTTCCTTATCTGCAGGCTACTGAGGAAAGATTATTGACTTCGAGTTCATGAAAATTGCAAACAAGCGTTTGATAAGTCTGAAGACCGCGACTGAACTCAAGCCCCAATTTCTAAGCCAGGACCAGACTGGAGCCAAACCTATTTGAATAATGTGGCGATGCTTCCAACCATTGCAGTGGAGCAGCAAACTGGCTCAGCGTTGAAGGTAAGGATCCTTGTTTGTTGTGTGCTTACGCGTCCAAGAACTTAACTGCCCTGCTCAGTCGATTCACTACTACTCTGTCTGAGAAAAGGCCTTCTTGCATACTGTTTTTGAGCTTTGGATAAATTCCGAGCCTGTTTACTTGGTACTAAAGTTGTAGCGTATTCAGACCACGCAGCTCTACAGTATCTATTAGCTAAAAAAGGAGTCCAAACCTAGGCTTATTAATGTCGTTGGATTATGTAGATATGCGTGAGTTACAAGAATTTGATTTGGAATTTAAGGACAGGAGTGGTAAACGTCAGAAGTTTAGTAGGGAGAGCCACTTGATCCTCTGAACATAGTTACAGATGATCCACCTCTGACTAAGCGATAATCTTCCCATATTGATTAACTCTGCAAGCAGTGTTGAATAGTCCCGCGATTGTTTGCACCTGTAGCTAATTATCTAGTTAGCAGCACATTTCCTCCAAATTATTCTAAGCATCAAAGAGACAGGCTGAAAAGCAAGTCTAAATACTATATATAGGGAGGTGACCCAATTATTTATGAGTGATTTGTGGGCGTGGAACGACAGCGTGTAAGTAGACACGTTGTGTGCCTCAATCTGAATTCTAGTCCATTTTATAGGCCTGTCACTCATCTGGGAGTGGATGACATTTTGGCTCTCAAAGAACTGCTAGCAAAATCTTAGACTGTGGATTCTGGTGGCCTACTCCTTTTTAAGGAGCTGCTGAATTTGTAGATCTTTTTTCTAATGCAAAATTTGGTAATATATCCAGGAGGGATGAGATGCCTCAACAATTTCTTTTTTGCTGAAAATTTTTGATGTTTGGGGCATTGACTTCAAGGGTCCCATATTCAATTTAATGGTTATCTTCTTATACTATTTTAAGCTTGTGGATTACGTTTCCACATGGGTGGAAGCAACTTCTACCAGCAGACTGATTGATGCTAGACATTGTTTGTTTCCGTTGTGGAGAAACCGTATTATTTGTCGCTTTGGGTTACCACGAGCAATCGTGAGCGATCAGGGCACCCATTTATGTAATAGGAGAGACTAGCAGGATTAATAAAGAAGGCATGTGAATAATTCATAAAGTGGCAATAGCCTACCATCCCTAGACTAATTGGCAAGCTGAGGTGTCAAATAGAGAGATCAAAGCATATCTTGTAGAAATGTCAAACCTCATAAAGAGAACTGGAGCAGCCAAGGCGTACACAGTGCACTCTGGGCATACGGAAGACATACAAAACACCATTGGGGAGAGTCCTTTCCGCTTAGATTTATGGAAAAGCTTGTCCTCTCCCTGTTGAACTAGGAATAAAGCCTTTTGGGCAGTAAAGGAATGCAACATGGGAATTGAAAAGCCGGAGCTGAAAGGGAGTTGCAACTGCAGGAACCGGAGAGCCTTCGCCTAGAACTTATGAGAATTCAAGACTATGCAAGGAGAAGATGAAGGCTTTACATGATCAGCACATTAAGAGGAAAGAGTTCCAACTGGAGGATTTAGTCCTCCTTTTATAAATCTGGACTGAGGTTCATGCCAGGCAAGTTGACATCAAGATGGGAAGGTCTATACAGAGTAGAGAAGGCGGAACCATAAGGAGTCCTATACTGATGAGCCGGGTAATAATTTAGACGCTTTTTGTCATTGTTTTTAGTATGTTTTTAGTAGGATTTTTTTTTTTTTTTTTTTTTTTTTTTTTATTAGATTTTATGTTAAATCACATTCTGGACTTTACTAGGTAGTTTGTGTGTTTTTCTGGTGATTTCAGGTATTTTTCCTGGCTGAAATTGAGGGAGACTCTTGAGCCAAAAATCAGATTCAGAGGTTAAGAAGGGCAGCTGCTGATGCTGTGGATTCTAACCTCTCTGCATTCAAAGTGGGGATTCTGAGCTCACAGAATTCCAATAATGCACGCTTATCCAAACTTGCGATGGAAGTAGACATCCAGGCTTTCCAGAAATATAGTAATAGTCTATAACTTTAGGTCGCGTTGTTAGACATGCAAGGGCTTGAAAGCCAGTTCTACGCTGCTGTGTGGAGTTAAAAAGCCGAGATAATAACACGTCACGAACCAGACTTGAACGCCAAAAACACGTTACAGTACTTGGCGTTCAACTCCAAAAAGAAGCTCTGCACGTGTAAACTTCAAGCTTAGTCCAAGCACACGCACCAAGTGGGCCCGAAAGTGGATTTATGCTTCAATTACTTACCTCTGTAAAACCTAGTAACTAGTCTAGTAATAATAGGACTTTTTACTATGTATTTACATTTTGGATTATCATTTTGAATCTATTGATCACGGTTTGGGGGCTGGCCATTCGGCCATGCCTGACCTTTTTACTATAGTGTATTTTCAACGGTAGAGTTTGCTGCAGCCTCCATAGAATTAAGGTGATGGGAACTCTGCTGTACATATGAACTTTTAATGCAAAAGTAAGACTACTGTTGTTTGCTATTCAATTCAACTTATTGCGCTTCTAAGATATCCATACGTCGCACCCAAGCATGATGAATGTGATGTTATGGTGCAATGCTCAATCTTCATTCTCACTTATGAACGCGGTCCTGACAACCACTTCCGTGTTACAGTGCAAACAAGCAGAAATGAATAGTTTCTTGGATAGCTCTAATAGCAGGCGGGACCGAGATCCGAGTTATTTAGTGCTTCGTGGTGATAGAGTTTAGAAGCCATGGATGGCCATTCCTAAAATCCGGAAAGTCTAACCTTGGCTCTGTGGTATCCGAGTAGGATCTGGGAGGGATGGCTGTGACGAACTTCAAACCGCGAGTGCTGGGCGAGTGACAGACGGCAAAAGGAGGGTGAACCTATTCCAGTATGAATCGAAAACCTCAAGATGATGAGCCCGTGCGTGGGGACAGATCATCTTGGACCTTTCACAGAGAGGAATGGGAAATGTGGCATTGACAATGTGATGCCCTATATAACGCTTGCCATGGAAAAGGAGTAGGAAGGATTAGGTGAAGGACATGCATGGAAAGCATAGGTTCAGCAGGAACGAAAGCATCTCTACACGCTTAATTGAAATTTCCACCAATAATTTACATAAGTATTGTCTATCTTTATTTTCTTGTTTCTTTAATTATTATTATTCGAAAACTCCATAACCATGTTGATACTGCGCGCAGTGACTGAGATTTACAAGATGACCTATAGCTTGCTTCATACAAAAAATCTCTCGTGGGATCGATCCCTTACTCACGTAAGGTTTTATCACTTGGACAACCCAGTGCACTTAGTTGCTGGTTAGTTGTATCCAAGTTGTGACAAATTATGAATTAAGATTAGAGCACCGAGTTTTTTGGAGCCATGCCAAGGGATCACAATTTCGTGCACCAAGTTTGGGCGGCCGTTGCCGGGGATTGTTCGAGTTTGGACACTGACGGTTCATCACTTGTTTCTCAGATTAGGTAATTTTTTTTTTTTAATTTTCAAAAAGAAAAATATTTTTGTTCTAAAAAAAAAAAAAAATTATTTCAGAATTTTTAAGAATGAATTCTAGTGTTTCATGAAGCATGTTGAAGCATGCTGGCTGTAAAACCATGCTCTAATTCCATTTAGACTGAGGCTTTCAAGTCACATCACAAGGGCAAGCTAGTTGTTGCTATCAATTTGTTTAAGGGTACTGATTAAATATGTATCTTCGTCAAGCTGGCCCTGGCTATTAGCCAGTGCCCAACCCTTGAATGGAGCTTTGGCCAGACATCTAAAGATGTCTGGACTTACTTATTAAATTTTGCAATTTTCTTGAGTTTTCCCTTTTTCCTATAAGGTTTTTTCGAAAAAATTTAAAAGGAAATACAAAAAAATCATAAAAATCATAAACATCTAAAAAAATTCTGTGTTTCTTGTTTGAGTCTTGAGTCAATTTTTAATGTTTTTGGTGTCAATTGCATACTCAATTCTTGCATTTTTTTTTCGGAAATCACTTCCAAATAGTGCCCTTGCTTTAAGCATGATCTTCAAAGTTGTTCTTGATGAATTTTTTTTTTTTTTTTTTTTTTTTTTTTTTTTTTGTTTTGTGTTGTATGGTCTTTTTCATATGAAGTTCTTGCATCAAGCATAGTGTCTATGCATGAAAAATTTTTTTTTTTTTTTTTTTTTTCTTGCATTTGTTTTTTATCTTTTCTTGAAGAATTTTTCAATCAAGTTTTGATGTTCATCTTGACATTCAAGTGTTCTTGGTGTTCATTCTGAGCATTCATAGTGTTCTTGCATGCATCATGTGTTTTGATTCATAAATTTTAAAAAAAAAAAAACTCATTTTTTTTTTGGTTTTTCTCTGTCATCTTAAAATTCAAACAATAAAAAAAATATCTTTCCTTTTTTTCTCCCATAAATTTTGAAAAAAATTTGGATTGACTTTCTTCAAAAATTTTTAATTCAATTTTTTTTTTTTTTTTTTTTTTTTTTTTTTTTTTTTAAATAAAAAACTTATCTTTTTTCAAAAATTCAAAATCTTTTTCATTTTCTTATTTTTAATAAAAAAAAAATCTTTAAAAAATATTTTTTAAAAGACTTTTGTCTTAAATTTTACATCATATTTTTCAAGAATATCATCAACAATCATAAAAAAATAAAAAATTTCAAGTTTGTTACTTACTTGTTAAGAAAGATTTAAACTTTAAGTCGTTCTAGAATCAATATCTTGTGATTTCGTGGGAATCAAGTCATTAAGTTGTGTTTTTAAACAAATTTTTTTTTTTATCTTTTTCAAAACTAATTGTCCATCATATATTTTCAAATATTTTTTACTTCTTATCCTTTTCAACATATCTTTTCTAACCTCTCTTATCTTCTTATCTTTTGAAAATGGATGATTTTTCAAATTTGGTCTCATGAACTAACTAATGAACTTTTTTGTTTGTTTCTTATCCTCTTTCAAAAACCTAAACAACTAACTATCTCCTGCTTTATTTTCGAGAATGCCTCCCTCTTTTTCAAAATTATTTTTAATTAATTAATTGTTTCAAATTTTAAGTCCTAACTTTCAATTTCTTATCTAATTTTTCGAAAATAAACTAAGCCCTTTTTCAAAATTTATTTTCGAAAACTTCTTGCTCGTCATCTCCGTTCTATTTATTTATTTATTTGCGTAACACTTCTTTCATCTCTATATCCTCTGCCTCTCAACCCTTCTGGTTTGGATTCTCCTTGTCTTCTTGCTGTTTTGGACTCTTCCTTTTCTTTCTCAATCAAAACAAGTGCAATGTTTTATTTACCTATAAATATATTAAGAAATATATATTTATTTTTTTGTTCTCCTCTTTTTCATATAAGCAGGGAGCAAGGACAAGAAAAATTCTTGTTGAAGCAGACCCCGAACCTGAAAGGACTGAAGAGGAAAACTAAGAGAATGCTGAAATACAACAATCCCAGAGACAACCTTAGCATGGAAGTTGTTTGACGAGGAGAGGGAAGAATGGGCAGGCGAATAATAATAATAATGCAGGAGGATGCTTGGTGACTACTGGCCTAATTCCAATTTACATGGGAGAAGCATCCCAATCCCTTCCCTGGAGCAACACAATCTTTGATGCTGAAACCTCAATTATTCGTCTGATCAGCATTTGAACTGCAAGTTTCTGGGACTTGCATCTGAAGATCCTTTTCATTCTTAACTGAT
>QBTX01003041.1:0-12686 GCA_003063285.2 Arachis monticola | reverse complement strand
CCTCTCCAAACTCACTTTCAAACAAAAAAACAAAACCTAGCAGTAGCCTCCACCGCTGCTGCAAGGAAGGAGACACTGCCCCGTCGTCGCGCCATCGTTGTTCTTGAGCTCTCCAACCTTGTTCACTCCAACTCCTCTGAACTCTCACTCTCTTAAACGAAGTTGTCTTCCCCCAAAAAGAAACCCTAGCTTACAATAGCTTCCACCGCCGTTCGTCGCGCTCAGGAGCTTCTGTCCTTGTTTGGTCGTCGTCGTCGTGATCCAAGTCTCCAACTCCTCTCCTCATTCACTGGTGCACGAATTGTGATCACTACACTTCGCACAACTAACCAGCAAGTGTACTGGGTCGTCCAAGTAATAAACCTTACGCGAGTAAGGTCGATCCCACAGAGATTGTTGGTATGAAGCAAGCTATGGTCACCTTGTAAATCTTAGTCAGGCAAACTCAAATGGGTATGGTGATAAACGCATAAAACATAAAGATAAAGATAGAGATACTTATTGTAATTCATTGGTAGGAATTTCAGATAAGCGTATGAGGATGCCTTCCCTTCCGTCTCTCTGCTTTCCTACTGTCTTCATCCAATCCTTCTTCCTCCTTTCCATGGCAAGCTTAAGCAAGGGTTTCACCGTTGTCAGTGGCTACCTCCCATCCTCTCAGTGGAAATGTTCAACGCACCCTGTCACGCACGGCTATTCCATCTGTCGGTTCTCAATCAGGCCGGAATAGAATCCAGTGATTCTTTTGCGTCTGTCACTAACGCCCGCCCTCAGGAGTTTGAAGCACGTCACAGTCATTCAATCATTGAATCCACTCAGAAGACCACAGACAAGGTTAGACCTTCCGGATTCTCTTGAATGCCGCCATCAGTTCTAGCCTATACACGAAGACTCTGATCTCAGGAATGGCTGGCTCGTTTGTCAGGCGAGCACTCGGTTGTCAGGCGATCAACCATGCATCGTGTATCAGGAATCAAGAGATATTCACCAATCGAAGTAGAACGGAGGTGGTTGTCAGTCACACGTTCATAGTGAGAATGATGATGAGTGTCACGGATCATCACATTCATCAAGTTGAAGAACAAGTGATATCTTAGAACAAGAACAAGCGGAATTGAATAGAAGAACAATAGTAATTGCATTAATACTCGAGGTACAGCAGAGCTCCACACCTTAATCTATGGTGTGTAGAAACTCCACCGTTGAAAATACATAGTGATAGTGTGATCATTGGTTTCGGCCCCAGAGAGGGAACCAGAAGAACCAAGATGAAAATACAATAGTAAAAGGTCCTATATATAGAAAACTAGTAGCCTAGGGTTTACAGAGATGAGTAAATGAACATAAAAATCCACTTCCGGGCCCACTTGGTGTGTGCTTGGGCTGAGCATTGAAGCATTTTTCGTGTAGAGACTCTTCTTGGAGTTAAACGCCAGCTTTTGTGCCAGTTTGGGCGTTTAACCATGGGCCAGTTTTGCCGGCGTTTAACGCAAGGAATTCTGAGGGTGACTTTGAACGCCGGTGTTGGCCATCAAATCTTGGGCAAAGTATGGACTATCATATATTGCTGGAAAGCCCAGGATGTCTACTTTCCAACGCCGTTGAGAGCGCGCCAATTGGGCTTCTGTAGCTCCATAAAATCCACTTCGAGTGCAGGGAGGTCAGAATCCAACAGCATCTGCAGTCCTTTTCAGTCTCTGAATCAGATTTTTGCTCAGGTCTCTCAATTTCAGCCAGAAAATACCTGAAATCATGAGAAAAAACACACAAACTCATAGTAAAGTCCAGAAAAGTGAATTTTAACTAAAAACTAATAAAAATATACTAAAAACTAACTAGATCATACTAAAAACATACTAAAAACAATGCCAAAAAGCGTATAAATTATCCGCTCATCACAACACCAAACTTAAATTGTTGCTTGCCTCAAGCAACTGAAAATCAAATAAGATAAAAAGAAGAGAAATATACTATAGACTCCAAATTATCAATGAAACTGGCTCCAATTAGATGAGTGGGACTTTTAGCTTTTTGCCTCTGAATAGTTTTGGCATCTCACTTTATCCTTTTGAAATTCAGAATGATTTGCTTCTTTAGGAACTCAGAATCCAGATAGTGTTATTGATTCTCCTAGTTAAGTATGATGATTCTTGAACACAACTACTTATTGAGTCTTGGCCGTGGCCCAAAGCACTTGTCTTCCAGTATTACCACCGTCACGGATACATACATGCCACAGACACATAATTGGTGAACCTTTTCAGATTGTGACTCAGCTTTGCTAGAGTCCCCAACTAGAGGTGTCCAGGGTTCTTAAGCAACACTCTTTTTGCCTTGGATCACAACTTTATTTCTCTTTTTCTTCTTTTTTTTTCTTTTTTCGTTTTTTTCTCCTTCTCTTTTCTCTTTTTTTTCTTTTTTTTTGTATTCACTGCTTTTTCTTGCTTTAAGAATATTTTTATTTTTTTTTTTTTTCATGTCTTCCTTTTCATCATTCTTTCAAGAGCCAACATTTTAACATTCATGAACAACAAATTCAAAAGACATATGCACTGTTCAAGCATACATTCATCAGAAACAAAAAGTATTGTCACCACATCAAAATAATTAAGCTAGTTTTAAAGATGAATTCGAAATCCTGTACTTCTTGTTCTTTTGTAATAAAAACATTTTTCATTTAAGAGAGGTGATGGATTCATAGGACATTCATAACTTTAAGGCATAGACACTAGACACTAATGATCACAAGACACAAACATGGATAAACATAAGCATAAAATTCGAAAACAGGAAAATAAAGAACAAGGAAATTAAAGAACGGGTCCACCTTAGTGATGGCGGCTCTGTTCTTCCTCTTGAAGATCTTATGGAGTGCTTGAGCTCCTCAATGTCTCTTCCTTGTCTTTGTTGCTCCTCTCTCATGATTCTTTGATCTTCTCTAATTTCATGGAGGAGAATGGATGTTCTTGGTGCTCCACCCTTAGTTGTCCCATGTTGAACTCAATTCTCCTAGGGAGGTGTCAGTTGCTCCCAATAGTTTTGTGAGGAAAGTGCATCCTTGAGATGAATCTCCTCCATCTCCCATGACTCGGAGGTGGAAGCTTTTGCCTTCCCTTTCCTCTTTCTAGAGGTTCTCCGGCCTTGGATGCCATAAATGGTTATGGAAAAACAAAAAGCAATGCTTTTACCACACCAAACTTAAAAGGTTTGTCTCTCCTTGAGCAAAAATAAGAAGAAGAGAGTAGAAGAAGAAGAAATGAGGAAGATGGAATGGCTTTGTTTTTCGGCAGAAGGGGAGAAGTTGTGTAGGTTTGTATGAAAATGAAGGAGTGAAGATGGGTTTATATAGGAGAGGGGAAGGGGTAAGGTTCGGTCAAGTGAGGGTGGGTTTGGGTGGGAAAGTGGTTGAATTTGAATGGTGAGGTAGGTAGGGTTTTATAAAGGATGGATGTGAGTAGTGAGAGAAAGATGGGATTTGATAGGTGAAGGGTTTTTGGGAAGAGGTGTTGAGGTGATTGGTGAATGGGTGAAGAAGAGAGAGAGTGGTGGGGTAGGTGGGATCCTGTGGGGTCCACAGATCCTGAGGTGTCAAGGAAAAGTCATCCCTGCACCAAATGGCAAGCAAAATTGCGTTTTTAGCCATTTCTGGCGTTAAACGCCGGCTGTGCCCATTTCTGGCGTTTAACGCCAGCTTCTGCCCTTTCTGGCGTTTAACGCCAGTCTGGTGCCCCTTTCTGGCGTTAAACGCCCAGAATGGGCCAGACTGGGCGTTAAACGCCCACTGCTAACCTTACTGGCGTTTAAACGCCAGTAGGTCGATCCTCCAGGGTGTGCTGTTTTCTTTCTGTTTTTTCATTCTGTTTTTGCTTTTTTCATTGATTTTGTGACTTCTCATATCATCAACCTACAAAAGACATAAAATAACAAAAGAAAATAGTTAATTATAAAAACATTGGGTGCCTCCCAAAAAGCGCTTCTTTGTGTCAATAGCTTGACAGAGGACTCTCATGGAGCCTCAAAATCTCAGAGCATGTTGGAACCTCCCAACACCAAACTTAGAGTTTGAATGTTGGGTTTCAACACCAAACTTAGAAGTTGGTTGTGGCCTCCCAACACCAAACTTAGAGTTTGACTGTGGGGGCTCTGTTTGGCTCTGTTTTGAGAGAAGCTCTTCATGCTTCCTCTCCATGATGACAGAAGGGATATCCTTGAGCCTTAAACACCAAGGATTCTTCATTCACTTGAATGATCAACTCTCCTCTATCAACATCAATCACAGCCCTTGCTGTGGCTAGGAAGGGTCTGCCAAGGATGATGGATTCATCCATGCACTTCCCAGTCTCTAGGATTTGAAATCAGTAGGGATGTAATGGTCTTCAACTTTAACCAGAAACATCCTCTACAAGTCCATAGCTTGTTTTCTTGAATTATCTGCCATCTCTAGTGAGATTTTTGCAGCTTGACCTCGAGATCCCTAACTTCTCCATTACAGAGAGAGGCATGAGGTTTACACTGACCCTAAGTCACACAAGGCCTTCTTGAAAGTCATGGTGCCTATGTACAAGGTATGAAAACTTCCAGGATCCTGTCTCTTTTGAGGCAGTTTCTGCCTAGACAAGTTATCCAGTTCTTTGTGAGCAAAGGGGTTCATCCTCCAAGTCTCATTTCCAAATAACTTGTCATTTAGCTTCATGATTGCTCCAAGATATTTAGCAACTTGCTCTTCAGTGACATACTCATCCTCTTCAGAGGAAGAATTTCATAGAGCTCATGAATGGCAGAGTAAGTCCAATGGAATCTCTATTGTCTCATTTTGAGCCTCAGATTCCCATGGTTCCTCATTGGGGAACTCATTGGAGGCCAGTGGACGTCTTGAGGTCTTCCTCAGTGGCGTTCACTGCCTCTCCTTCCTCTCCAAAATCGGCCATGTTAATGGCCTTGCACTCTCCTTTTGGATTTTCTTCTGTATTGCTTGGAAGAGTACTAGGAGGGGAGTTCAGTAATTTTCTTGCTCAGCTGTCCCACTTGTGCCTCCAAGTTTCTAATGGAGGACCTGTTTCAGTCAGAAACTTGAGTGGTTTTGATTAGATCAGAGACCATGGTTGCTAAGTCAGAGGTATTCTGCTTAGAACTCTCTGTCTGTGCTGAGAAGATGATGGAAAAGACTTGCTATTGCTAAACCTGTTTCTTCCACCATATATTATTGTTGAAACCTTGTTGAGGTCTCTGTTGGTCCTTCCATGAGAAGTTTGGATGATTTCTCCATGAAGGATTATAGGTGTTTCCATAGGATTCTCCCATGTAATTCACCTCTTCCATTGAAGGGTTCTCAGGATCAAAGCTTCTTCCTCAGATGAGCCTCCTTAGTACTGCTTGTGCTGTTGCATTTCCAGACAGACTTGAGAAATCATATTGACTTGTTGTCAATATTTTGTTCTGAGCCAATATGGCATTCAGAGTTCAATCTCAAAAACTCCTTTCTTCTGACTAGTCCCATTGTTCACAGGATTTCTTTCAGGAGTGTACATGAATTGGTTATTTGCAACCATTTCAATCAGCTCTGAGCTTCTGTAGGCGTCTTCTTCAGATAAGAGAGCCTCCAGCAGACTATCCAAAGACATTTTGGATAGTTCAGAGAGACCATCATAGAAAATACCTATTATGCTCCATTCAAGAAAGCATATCAGTGGGACACTTTCTGTTAATTGTTTGTATCTTTCCCAAGCTTCATAGAGGGATTCTCCTTCCTTTGTCTGAAGGTTTGACTTCCACTCTAAGCTTACTCAATTTTTGAGGTGGAAAGAATTTTGCCAAGAAGCATTGACTAGCTTTTCCAAGAGTCCAGGCTTTCTTTAGTTGGAGTCCAACCATGTTCTAGCTCTGTCTCTTACAGCAAAAGGGAATAGCATAAGTCTGAGACCTCAGGGTCAACCCCATTAGTCTTGACTGTGTTACAGATTTGCAAGAATTCAGCTAAAACTGATGAGGATCTTCCAATGGAAGTCCATGGAACTTGCAATTCTGTTTGTTAGAGAAACTAATTGAGGCTTAAGCTCAAAGTTGTTTGCTCCAATGGCAGGGATAGAGATGCCTCTCCCATAGAAGTCGGGAGTAGGTGCAGTAAATCACCCAGCACCTTCCTTGCATTGTTGGCATTGTTGTTTTTGTGCTGCCATGTGTTCTTCTTCTTTGAAGAATTCGGTTAGGTCCTCTACAGGGAGTTGTGCCTTGGCTTCTCTTAGCTTTCGCTTCAAGGTCCTTTCGGGTTCAGGATCAGCCTCAACAAGAATCTTTTGTCTTGTCCTTGCTCATAAGAAAGAGAAGGAACAAGAAAATGTGGAATCCTCTATGCACAGTATAGAGATTCCTTTAGGTGTCAGAGAAAAAGAAAAGTAGGAAGACAGAAGTAGAAAAATTCGAACTTATCAAAGAGAGATGGAGTTCAAATTTGCATTAAGGAATAGTGTTACCATAAATAGAAAGATGTGAAGAGAAGAGGGAAGTAATTTTCGAAAATTAAGTAAAAGATTTTGAAAACATTTTGAAAAACACTAATTGATTTTCGAAAATGAAAGAAATTGAAATAAGAAAAAAAAAAAAAAAAAAAAGATTTTGAAAATAGAAATCAAAAAGATTTGTTGAAAACTATTTGAAAAAGATTGGTTAGAAGATGTGAAAATATAAAATGATTTGAAAAACATTTTAAAAAGATTTGATTTTGAAAATTAAAAACTTGGCTAACAAGAAAAGATATGATTCAAACATTAAACCTTTCTCAACAAAAAAGGCAACATAATTGAAATGTTGAATCAAATCATTAATTGATAGCAAGTATCTTTGAAAATAGAAAGAAAATCAATTTGAAAACATATGATTGAAAAGAATGATTAAAAAGATTTGATTTTGAAAAACTTTGAAAACCGAAAAAAAAGTCTGCATAAAAACAAAATTCTCCCTCTTGTGCCATCCTGGTGTTAAACGCCCAGAATGGTGCACATTCTGGCGTTTAACACCCAAAACACTACCTTTTGGGCGTTAAACGCCCAACCAGGTACCCTGGCTGGCGTTTAAACGCCAGTCTGTCCTTCTTCACTGGCGTTTTGAACGCCCAGCTTTTTCTGTGTAATTCCTCTGCTGTATGTTCTGAATCTTCAATTCTCTGTATTATTTGACTTGAGAAGACACAAATTAAAAATATTTTTGGATTTTTAATAATAAGAAAAATCAAAATGCAACAAAATCAAATAATAACAATGCATGCAAGACACCAAACTTAGCAGTTTGTATACATCTAACACTAATGAGAATGCATATGAGAACACAAAACACTCAAGTCAAGAGAATTCAAGGATCAGAGTAAAGAAATCATCAAGAATTATTTGAAGATCCTTTAAGACACATGAATGAATGCATGCAATTGACACCAAACTTAAGATGAGACTCTAGACTCAAACAAGAAATATTTTTTGGATTTTATGATTTTGAAATTTTTTTTTTATGATTTTCGAAAATTAAGTGGAAAAAGAAGATAAAGGTATCAAAATTCTTAATGAGAATTCCAGGAATCATGCAATGTTAGTCTAAAGCCTTTAGTCTAAAGAAATTAGGCATGGCTAGCAAGCTTCAGCAGACATTGCATTCAAGAGCTAAATTGATGAAAATCAATCAGCTTTGGTGATGATAAGAACATCACCTTGAAACACTAGAATTCATTCTTAAGAACTCTGAAAAAAATACCTAATCTAAGCAACAAGATGAACCGTCGTTGTCCATACTCGAACAATCCCCGGCAACGGCGCCAAAACTTGGTGCACGAAATTGTGATCATACAACTTCGCACAACTAACCAGCAAGTGTACTGGGTCGTCTCCAAGTAATAAACCTTACGCGAGTAAGGGTCGATCCCACAGAGATTGTTGGTATGAAGCAAGCTATGTCACCTTGAAATCTTAGTCAGGCAAACTCAAATGGTATGTGATAAACGCATAAAACATAAAGATAAAGATAGAGATACTTATGTAATTCATTGGTAGAAATTTCAGATAAGCGTATGAAGATGCCTTCCCTTCCGTCTCTTGCTTTCCTACTGTCTTCATCCAATCCTTCTTCCTCCTTTCCATGGCAAGCCTAAGCAAGGGTTTCACCGTTGTCAGTGCTACCTCCCATCCTCTCAGTGAAATGTTCAACGCACCCTGTCACGGCACGGCTATCCATCTGTCGGTTCTCAATCAGGCCGGAATAGAATCCAGTGATTCTTTTGCGTCTGTCATAACGCCCCGCCCTCAGGAGTTTGAACACGTCACAGTCATTCAATCATTGAATCCTACTCAGAATACCACAGACAAGGTTAGACCTTCCGGATTCTCTTGAATGCCGCCATCAGTTCTGCCTAACCACGAAGACTCTGATCTCAAGAATGGCTGGCTCGTTTGTCAGCGAGCATCGGTTGTCAGGATCAACCATGCATCGTGTATCAGGAATCCAAGAGATATTCACCCAATCGAAGGTAGAACGGAGGTGTTGTCAGTCACACGTTCATATGTGAGAATGATGATGAGTGTCACGGATCATCACATTCATCAAGTTGAAGAACAAGTGATATCTTAGAACAAGAACAAGCGGAATTGAATAGAAGAACAATAGTAATTGCATTAATACTCGAGTACAGCAGAGCTCCACACCTTAATCTATGGTGTGTAGAAACTCCACCGTTGAAAATACATAAGTGATAGTGTGATCATTGGTTTCGGCCCAGAGGGAACCAGAAGAACCAAGATGAAAATACAATAGTAAAAGGTCCCTATATATAAAAACTAGTAGCCTAGGTTTACAGAGATGAGAAAATGACATAAAAATCCACTTCCGGGCCCACTTGGTGTGTGCTTGGGCTGAGCATTGAAGCATTTTCTGTAGAGACTCTTCTTGGAGTTAAACGCCAGCTTTTGGCCAGTTTGGGCTGTAACTCCCATTCTTGTGCCGTTCCGGCGTTTAACACTGGCGAATTCTGAGGGTGACTTTGAACGCCGGTTTGGGCCATCAAATCTTGGGCAAAGTATGGACTATCATATATTTCTGGAAAGCCCAGGATGTCTACCTTATAACGCCGTTGAGAGCCGCGCCATTGGGCTTCTGTAGCTCCAAAAAATTTACTCGAGTGCAGGGAGGTCAGAATCCCAACAGCATCTGCAGTCCTTTTCAGTCTCTGAACAGATTTTTGCTCAGGTCCCTCAATTTCAGCCAGAAATACCTGAAATCACAGAAAAACACACAAACTCATAGTAAAGTCCAGAAAAGTGAATTTTAACTAAAAACTAATAAAAAATATACTAAAAACTAACTAGATCATACTAAAAACATACTAAAATAATGCAAAAAGCGTATAAATTATCCGCTCATCATTCACCAATCACAATTTCTTCCTCGTTCTCCGTGTCCGTCTTCTGGTGTACCTCTACTCAGTCACGCTTCTGCCGTCGTCCGTCATCGTGCTTGTCGCCTGGTCACCGTCATCCGTCACTCTCAAGCACTTTTCTTCATACTCTGTCCAGACTGCTCAGATCGAAGAAGGCAATGGCTTCTTCTCTCACTGCTAATGCTTGTTTTCTTTCTGTTTTTATTTTTGTTCAGATATTATATTAATATTGAATGATTGATTGATTATTGAATGTTTAATTGATTATTGATTAGCTTTTCTCAATGCTGTTGTGATATACTCTGCTATATTTTGTGCTCTGTTATGTTGTGATTCTGTGTTCAATTAAAATTTTGTTTGAGAACTTAGCTTTGCCATGCTTGATAAATATGCATTTCTTGAAACTGATTTTGACAATTTGAGTTGTTTATGAAGCATAGTTCATTGTTATTAAGGAGTGTATGAAGCAGATTACTTGCTGTGTTTGGAGCTGTGTATTAACTAAATTAGTTAATATTATACTTGATAAAGGTACAAAAGATAGTGAAATTATTTAGTAAAATTAAGTTCTGTAGTTATAGGAAATATATATCTGGTATATCAATTGAGATTAGTTTTGTTAAAAAAGATTCTTGGGATGAGTCTTGAACATATTATGTGCAAACTCAATAACATTGTTATTATATTGAATTTCTAAATAGCAATTACAGTGTTCTAGCATTCCAAGTTTTCCTTTCTTTTTGGTTTTTCATCCTGGTTTTTTAGTAGAGTTTGTTCATGATCATCCACTAAGATCACTTCAGGCCATGTTAAAAGTGTGAAATATTACTTGTTCATTTATAATCAGTCTTGTGTTTATTTTTATTAATCTTTTTAAATTTTTTGTGCTAACAATTTTGTTATTCAAAACCTTGCTTTGTCCTTGTTAGTTAACATACTTACATACATGATGAAAGACCAAAAACAACTAATTGGTTTTTGACTTTTTATTAGAAAATCACTGCTAATTGGTAGACGAATTGAAACTTGAGAGTACTATTGGCTAAGCTCAATAAACAGTAGCGGGAAAGAGTGCAGTGTGTGATAATTAATGCTTCTAATACTCGTCCAAAAAATAAAAAATAAACCCATATATAGTATATGTATACAAAATTTAATATCATCTGTAAAGATGAAAAAATAAATGTTATTAGTCTGAAATCCATTAAATTTCTGATACTTTATCACAAAGTTAATCTGGTTAATCTGAAATCCTTTTTGGTTGATGATGATTTATGTAGTGTTTTAAATTTGGAAGATATTTTAGGATGTTTATTTATAATTTATATATTATTTTATTCTAAAATGGTTTTTTTGGTTGAACCACTGGTTGAACCGGTTAGACCAATAAACCAGTGAACCAGTGACTAGAGCGGTTTGATGACCGGTCTGGTTTTCAAAACCTTGCAAAATTGATAAATAATTAGCCAATAAATTACTTGTCATTTAATAAAATTTTAAAATTAAATTTTATAGTTTAATGCAGAAGAAATAATTAAAATATGAATTTTGACACTAATTTTAAAGAATTTGGCCCAAGATTGGGCCGAATGGGCCGAACTGATTGAACCGGGCCGATTGCCCAACTCATAAAACCTCAATTCAGCCATCCTTCTTCTTCATTTTCCATGAAGCTCGCTGAAACAAGAAGGGAGAGAAAAAACTAAAAGCTCAAACCCTTGTTCCAACTTTAGATCCAATTATCTTTCAATCCAAAGTTGCGATCGTCGCATCGTTTGCGGCCACGCGACCGAAGCGTCAAGCTGTACAAAATCATCTGAACAATTTAAAAGGTAAGTCATAATTTCTAACCCAGCTTCTCATCCTTTGATTTTCGAAATTTTGAGTGTGGTGTTGAAATTTTGTTGAATTTTAATGTTTTGGGGGATAGTGACATTGCGAATTTGATGGGTCTTGCATCAATTCCATGTTGGTAAGGTGATACAACTCAAATCCTTGTAAAATCTGTGATTAAGTGAAATCTGTATTGATTTAGTGATTATTATTTGTATTAGATTGATTTGCGGGTTGTTTTAGGGCATGTTGGTGGTTATTGGTGGTGTTGGAGACTTGAGGTTGGACTTTGGGGAGCTGGAGATCTGTTTGGTGTGACTTTGAAAGCTTGGGTCTTTGCTGAACGGTGCTAATTGTGGGGTTTCGAGCTTAGGGGAGAAATCGGCCAAGGTATGGTTTTGGTTTCTCGTCATTAAAATATAATGTGTCATGAAAACGTTGGTTAGTTGACCGTAAGATAAGAATTGAATTATTGATGTGGTTGGTGATTGGGATTTAGTTAATATGTATATTAGTTAACAATGTTGAGATTGTGGTTGAAGTTGTGATGTTGTGATGTCTATTATTGTATGTGAAGGTTGGTAAATGATAATGATTATGTTTATTGATATGTTGTTTTGAACTTGAATTATTGGATTGATAACTTGGTGAAGATGGAAAGTAGGTATGTTGAGGAGTGTTGTGGTGTTGGTAGTGTTTGGTAGAGATAATTGATGATATATGTGATAATTATAATGATGGTGATATATATGTATATAAGTTGTTGATATGGCTTTTGTTGTTGTTAGAAATGAATTATTGTGTCGGAGTAATTCTATATGTGAAGTTGGTGTGATGTGGATTAAAAATGTGGTATGTTGAGGAGTATTTGGAATTGGTTTGATATGATTTGATAAGTTTTAAAAAGGGTTTGATAAACCCCAATTTTGTGGTTTATCTTGTGCTAATTTTGGGGGATTTTATCACCTTTTCTCACATTTATTCAATGAAATAGCATGATTTTGTAATTTTCCTTGAATTTGTGCTTAAGTGTAAAAACATGCTTTTTAGCACTTAAAATTGGTAATTTTTATTCACCTTTGATTCCACTAGATGCCATGATGTGTTTGTTAGTGAATTCAGGTTGAAAAGGTTAGGAATAAATCAAAGGAGTTAAGAGAAAAGCATGCAAAGTGGATACCTCAAGGAAAATCAAAGATTTAGAGTGCATACATCGACGCGCACGCGTGACAGATGCGCAAGCGTGGAGATGAAGTCGCATGGTGATGCGTATGCATGACATGACGTGCACACGTGGATAGTAAAATGGCCAGCAACGCATACGTGTGACCCATGTGTACTGATGAGCGGATAATTTATACGCTTTTTGGCATTGTTTTTAGTATGTTTTTAGTATGTTTTAGTTAGTTTTTATTATATTTTTATTAGTTTTTAGTTAAAA
>QBTX01003040.1:0-12688 GCA_003063285.2 Arachis monticola | reverse complement strand
ACTACGTAACACAGGGCATGAGGTCCCACGATAAGACCACATTGGAAAGTGCAGCAATGGGTCTATGGAAAAGTACAAGACCACTGATTAGGCATGGCAATTGATCAGCGACTTGGCTGAGTCTACAAAGAATTACAGGCAGAAATAAACGAACGGCTCAAAGGCTGTTGCCAGAGTATCTTCTAGCAAACAGAACTACTGTTCTCGATAACTCAGACGTATATGTGAAAATGACCAACTTACTGAAACAGATGCAGTTGAGTCAACAATTAAAGCACAACAACACAAACAGTTAGTCCCACAGGAGTGTGCGGAATCTGTGATGATTGTAGCCATTATACTGATGAATGTACGCAGCTCCAGCAGGAAGACAACACTGTGGCAGCCACTCATAACTTCTATGACCGCCCCAACCAACGGTACAATCAAATCAAGGCCGTGACAGTTACAAACCAATGGATGGCATTACAATTTAACCAAGGTTGGAGAGATTATTCTAACCAGAATTTGGAGGGCCAATCAGAATAACACAAAGGAAGAACAATCAAGAAGCAGACGGTGGGACACAACCAAATAATCGATAACAACAACAGCTAGCCAACCAGAACACCTTACAGAGCACCTCACCTGAGGCAGTCTCAAGGACCACAGCATAACCAACAACAAGTTCTGCAGATCACTCAATCTAATCCCTCCACGAGTGACGAGGTGCTTCAATCCATTGTGCAAGGACAAAAAGACATTCAAAACACACTTAACTCTACCATAAACAGTCTAAACGCTACTTTACAAGCTCTCATCTCTCAGCTGGCATCACCCAACACTTCAAACACTCAACATGGTCAAGCTCCATGGAATTCCTTCTCAAACCCTTAACCCAATCCAAAGGTGGCTCAATGCATTACCCTAAGGTCCGGAACCGCACTGCAAGAGAGGAATCAGGAGGGGCCAATCCCATCAGAACACGCTTCAGCTGAAATCGGTGTAGAAGAGAGGATGCTGAGATGAAAGAGACGATTACAACGACATGTGGTTGAAGTAGAAGAAGCTCGACCACAGAAAGAAGCACCCAAGGAGGAAGACCCTACAGAAAATGCCCTCCTATTCTATTTCCAACAAATTTGCAAGGAAGAGCCCAGGAAGCAGGACTATGAACCTTAATCCCAAATTGGTAGAAATATTCAAAAAGGTTTTGAGGAACTTCCCCTTTTTGTGTTATTCAGCAGGTACTAAATACGCAAAGGTTCTAAAAGATGTTATGATATATAAATTTAAAAAAAAAATTTTACATGAATTAGAAACTATTCTTTAGGTAGTTCTATATCTGCTTTAATGGGAGGTATTACCTGGTGAAAAGTTGTACGTGACCCCAGGCCACGGCTTTCGTGATTTATGGTTAATTGTACTATTGTTGGTGTGATATTTTCTGACTGCATTTGTGATTTAGGAGCATGTATTAGTATAATGCCTTTGATTTATCTATATATGATACTTTGAGGCTCCCTCCCTTAAAAAGGTCGGCAGCTTATTATGTGTTAGCAGATAAAAGCATTATTACTGTGGTTGGAGTTACTGAAGATGTATTAATGAACATTAAGGGACTCACATTTTCCATTGACCTTCTATTATTCTGGAAAATGCCCCCTAATGACTTAGGAAGACCATCATCAATCCTGCTTGGAAGACCATTCCTGAACACTTCAAAAACGTGCGAGAGCGTGCATTTTCTGGAACTTAATTCTTTTAAATAGCATGGAGGATAGTTGAATTAGTTTAAAATTGGGGCTAGAAGCACCCTCTGGATGACCTCTCTATCTCCCAGTGTGACATCATAAATGAAACCGTGGCTGAAGTTCACCAGGAATAGTTAGAAGAGAAGTACATAGGACAAGGTCCAAGTGTGGGGACACTCTTGAACGACAATGAGGCACTTTGCCATTATCACCCGCCCCAGATAATCAAGAGCCTGACCATGAGCATAGAGCAGAAATTTGGAATTAAAGCTACCTCCCCTCCACACTCAATATGCTTACCTTAGGACAAGCCAGAGATTTCCAGATAAATCTATTGCAAGGGAACTCACTCTCCAACAAGAAGAAACAGCTACTCAATGTGTGCTGAGGAAACACAAGAAAGCCAATTGGATGGAGCCTAGCGAATATAGTAGGCATCAACCATCAAAAATCAAATCAAAATAAAAAAAAATATTCCTAGAAGAGGGAGAAAAAGCTTGTCCGTTCAACACCGAAGAAGATTGAATCCCACTATTTTAGAAGTTGTCAAGAAAGAAGTGACCACGCTACTTGAAGCAGATATTATTTACCCCATCTCAGATAGCGAATGGTCAGCCAATACAAATTGGTGCCCAAGAAGTCTGGAATCACAACGGTAAGAATGAGCATAAGAGCTTGAACAACTAGAGTGCAGAATTCATGGAGAGTTTTCATTGACTATAGGCATCTTAACCAAGCCACTCGCAAGGATCATACCCTTTGCATTCATTAATCAGATTACTTGATCTCCGGTCAGTCCGTTTCGGTCCATGGCCATGCAGGTTTTTACCGGAGATTCATTAAGGACTTTATAAGGTAGCACTTCCTATCCAGATTACTGCAAAAGAATATTGAGTTCGAGTTCATTGAGGATTGCAAAACAAGCATTTGATAAACTTAAGACTGCCCTGACTCAAGCTCCAATTGTGAGAGGACCTGATTGGAAGCCAGTCATTTGAAATTATGTGCATGCTCCAACCATCAGGTAGTGTGCAGCGCTTGTAAAAACCCTGATTTTCGAGTACATGAGATCTTTTCTGAAAGTTCGGATTTCTACGGAAGATCAGTAAAGGGAACCACCTCTGTTATATCATCAAGCATCTCAATCCTCATTAATCATTATGTCATCCTTAAGCTAGACCCTCCTCTGAGGCAAGCTCGATAATGCAATCGGGAAGAACCTAGTTTTCGAACCGTATCGGTTGGGCAGTTTTGTTCTGATTTTCGAAGGAGATTTTTCATTCTATTCAAAATTTTATAAAAAAAAAATAATAGTTATAATATTATCATTATATTAGTATTAGACAATGCTTGAATGATATTATAAGGTTACCTGGTCTGTTTTTTGTTAAAAACAGAAAAATCAGTTTAACCGGGTTTACAGTTTATTGGTGCAGCTTAGCACCAGCACTCTCTGATGATTTAGGCCAATGCTAGGGCCTCATTATACATGTTCTCATTCTCATAATAAATACGTTCTAGTGTCATTTATGCTAGTGGCTCAGAAAATAATTTTTAGAGATGTTTTTACGGGTGTTCCGATACACCTAGTTTAGTAGTTGTACACCAGAGATATTTAATTGATTATTTAATTAAAAAAAAAAAAAAAAAAAAAAAAAAAACTCACCTTTACACCCCCAAGACCTCCAAGGCTTTCTTCTCATTGGCATCATTTTGGGCCGAAAATAACAAGAGAGAAAAGAAAAGAAACTTTTATGAACACTAATCTCCAAAGCTTGATTTTCTTCTGAAACTAAAACTCAAATCAAAACTCCGATTTCACCAAAATGATCCTCTTTCTTCCTCTACATAAACCATGTAACATATCAAGGATGGAAAATAAGGTGATATGCTGTTTCTCCCTCCCATTTTCAATTCGGTTTTCAAGGAAAACCATGCAAAACATGTGTTTTCTTGATGTCTTCCTTAGGAATCATGCCTAACTTTGACTTGAAGGCCAAGAAACATGAATTTCCCGCAAGTCTAAGGTTGGAAATCACCTCTTACCTAACTACTGAGCTGGTAAATTTGGTTAGGTGAGAGTTTTTGGATTTAAAGTTGTTCTTGATGTGATATAGGAGGAAAAAGTGCTTAAGGACCACTTGAAAGTCTAACTGAATTAGGAGTAGCAAAACCAGGTAGGGTTTGGTCTTAAAATAATCTGATTGATTTGTGTTTGATTTGTGCTGATTATGATATTGTTTGGTTATGCTTGAAATTGATCGTTTATATGAGTGATTCTTGTTTGAATTTTGGTGGAAAATTTGATGAAATTTGATGATATTCAACTTTGAACTTTTGTTCTTCATGGCTGCTGGAAAAACAAAAAAGAAAAAAAAAAAAAAAAAATTTATTTGAAAAACAGTAGAAAAATAAGGGGCTTTAGTGGCCTGCAATTTTATTTTTTGGAATTTTTGTAAAAATCGGTTTGCCTGAAAAGATTGAATAAACGGGTAAAACAGAGACAAGAATCTAAAGGAATTTATGAAGAACATGAAGAAACTTTGAGTGTGATGAAGAACAATCAAGAACAGGCTTTAGATCCTTAAAAGGGCAAAGAATTAAAAAATTTTGGTGTTTAAGGGTTGTTTGGCTAATTTCTGAAATGTTTAGGTAGGGTGGTAAAAAGTAGAAATATTAAAATTTTGTTATTATTTTATTAGATAGACTTAAAAAGGGAATTTTAAAGGTTAAAAGTAAAAGTAAGTTAAATAAAATTATAAAAAAATTTTAATGAGATAAAATAATAAAAATAATAAAAATATTAAATAATATATTAATTATAAAATATCCGTATCTTTAATAAAAATAATAAAATAACTGCACGGAAAAGGCATTTTTTGCTAAACAAGCTTTAGAAAGACAACCTTTTTAAGCGCCAGGGACAATCTCTCCATTAATTACCTTCATAAACCACTTAGGGAGTGGAAAAACATTATTATGGCAAAGATAAATAAAAAGATAAAAAGTGAAGAAAAGATAAAAATTTGAAGACAAAAGTCCTTGTAAAGTTTTAATGACATAGAAAAACAGAAAGGACATGAACGAACTAGCGGCAACTAGTTTTACCATTGAATTGCGAATAGGCGTTAGTTATTTTATATAAAAAGTTAACTGTTTCAGTATAGATTAATGAACCTAAATTGAGGCAGGACTAACAATTCATACCGAAATTTACATAAGCTTTAAATACATACGTTAAACATAGAGAAAGCAAGAATCAAAGTAAAGGAAGCGCAGAGAAAAGAACAAACAGAGCAGAATAAAAGACAAAGCAAAGAGAGTAATTGAATTAAAGAGCAGAGACTATGGAAGAGAGGTCATTTGCTGCATTAAGGAAACCTCAGAGAATATCTATATGTTCATCTGCTGCATTGGCAGTCAGATAGATAGTGGTGCAACCACTAAGAAACGCTTTCCTGCGGTACAGATCCATATTTTATTTCTGTAAGGCAAATGGGTTATTTCTTGCTACAGAGTACCGTGACCACCTGTTCCGTTTCTGTAGTGGTAGAGGGGGTATTTCCTGTATACAGAAGGTGGGTCGGCATACATCCCTCCGGTGGCAGATGTGTTATTTCCTGCATGCAGTGGACCCTGTAGGGCAGAGGGGCTATTTCCTGTACACAGGGGTATAGCCAAAAGGAAAGCCATATCCGGCTAGTAATGCTGGGTTACGTCAGGAGTGAGAGCAGGTGACGAAACCGCGGAACAGATGAGCTCATTTACCTGCACTAGGACTAAAAGACATGATCATTCCTTATTGTCTGCCGCATTTTCTTCTGATTGCATTGCCTACTTGTGTGTTGATACTATTTCTCTTATGTTTTGTTGCTTGAGTGCTATGTCTGTGCTTTATCTTTTTGTATTCTCCTGCTTGTGTTCTGTTCTTTGTTTTCTATCTATTGTTTTAACTTGTCTCACTAACTTTACTGTATTTCTAGTTACACCATCTAAACTAAATCGCGGATCGAATAAAAATAGAATGAACTTAACTCGTAACCCCGACCCTACTAAGAACTCCTCATTTCTTACCCCCTTCTCTCCCTTCCTCCCCCTTCAGATGGAAACAGGCATGATATTCTATGGAGTCGACGACCTACACATTTACGAGGATCCAGTGTACTATGGTTACTACATTCTGAGTACGGAGCTTCGTATGAGATGTTATGCGTTACAAAACCGTCCCTTCCAGCATCTTCTGTATAGCCCACTTTTTGATCCTGATGCTCCTTACGACTTTTCCCTTATCCTGGTTATACCTTGACGCACTTGGGCATCCTTTTCCCGATGGTCACGGACACTCTAGACCAGCTCAACCCTTGAATGAAGTGGCACCTGAGCCTATCATACCTGATGAGCCCGCTTGATAGCTGCGAGAGTAATAACATGTGATTCTACCAGTAGTGGGACCCTTCCCCCTGAGCCAATTCTTAGGACTTTTCACAAGGCCTACTGAGGTCGGCATATGCGATGACGCCAAGAGAAAGATGGCTAGTAGCTTTTCGATATACGGCGAACGGACCTGTTGACATTGCGATGAGTTTAATGTACATAGTGACAAAAACAGTGAATTTTACTACTTGGTTGGAATTTTGGCGCTCATAGCTTAAATGTAGCCGCAAAGACAGATGAGGAGGAGGAGATCACACTGAAGATTAGGAGATAGAGCAGAAATGAGGGAGGATGGGGCAAGCCTCATGAGGATCTTCTGAACGGCCACGTATAGATATAGTTTGACAGCCGTAGGGGCATTCCTTTGATGACACTCTAGTCTGACATTATCTACTAGGTTAGTTTCTCATTTGTGTTAGTACACCGGAGAGCTAGGAGTTATATATTGGTTAGGCTAGCAGGATAATGACAAGCCGCCGAGTTTAGCGGCCATTTTCCTATATAAAGTCAGCCCTGGGGATAGTGTCGAGAACTGTATATATTAGACTACCCAGCGAACTTTTATGTTCTTTGTAAACTAGGATGTACAACTGGGAACTTATCTTGTGCTAATAAGCTAAACCCATTTTTGTATATATAATGCTACATGAATTTATAGTATCTTAGCTATATTTCATAAATATTTCTCTATGCTATGCTTTTATGCTCTCACCCCCTAACCCCTATGCTGTTTATTTTTACTTTTTTATTATTTTTTTTTTTTTTTTCGAAAGAAAAAGAGTTACTCGTAAAATTTGGCATCGTTCTAACAAGGCACAGGCATCCAAATTAAATTAATAGATAATAGTAGGAAGGACAAGTTAAGTAAACACTTAGTTTCTTGTATGACCATGGCGTACTAGGAGTTGGGTCGTAACAATTTGGTATCAGAGCCAGTTAATTCCCCTGTAGAGCCTGGGAGGGACTGACTATGCTTTTCATTGCATACTCTACTTGTGTGTCTCATGCTATTAGGGTATCTTCAAGATACATTTGGAATGAATGCCTATGAGCGCTCATTTTGGAATGTTCGTGCGGCTTACTTGAAGAGTATTTAAGACTGATCATCAGCACATTATAGTTGATTGTTTTTGGTGCGGATTAAGACCTTAAGATGATGCAATAGCATAGTTTTATTTAATTTCGAGTAGGCTGACTGAACGGATCGTAATCGATGCGAGGACAGCACAGCTATCTCATAGCTTTTGATCTCCATCCGGTCCAAATGGGCATATTGTTAGAATTTCAAAACGGATGCTGTGAGGAAATCGAATGCTTGTTACTATTACTACTGACTGAACGGATCACATCTAGACACCACAGACAAGTTCAGGATCCCTACCCGACCTACGAAAAGTTGGTGTTCGAACTTATCCAATTCTTGTCTGATTAACATCCCCAGCAACAAGGATCGAGTGTTGCCTATGACGCTGATAGATGTATGCAATCCAGACCCTGATCCAAGGACCAAGTGTTGATGATCCACATTTAATCGTTCTCTAACTGTACTGTAAGATTCAAGTCGCATCGCCATTCGCTTTATTTCTTTACTGGTTGCTCTTTGAGTTGGATATATCTTCTCCTGAGTATATCCCACAAATTTGATTTAATTGTCACATACACGCATCTCAAAAGCTTTGATTAGTTTAGTGTGCCTGCAAGTACCATTTGCTATAGGAAAAGGACTTTTATACATGATCTAATCTGTTTGCCTCTATGTGGCTTAGAAGTTATTCTAGGATTAGATTGGTTACCTAAGTATCATGTTTCCCTTGATTGCTATGAAAGAACTGATGTTATTCCATCTGATAGTTTATATATTAAACAACCATTTCTGTTTCATACTTTATATCCGAATTCTGTAAGTAGTTACATTAGATGGGAGTGATTGTGAGGGGGTACGTTCTGTTAGCGGCTAGAACTAAGCTTAGAATGAATCAGAATGGTGAAGAAATTTCCTGATGTTTTCCCGGAAGACATACCTGAGTTTCCCCTCAATGAGAGATAGAGTTCAACATTGATCTAGTCCCTGGAACCGGACCAATTCCCATAGCACTGTACCGAACGTCACCACCATAGAACTTTCAGAGTTTGAGAAGTAGTTGGGGATAAGCACCCTGGAAAGAAATTATTCGTTCCAGGCATACCTTGGGAGCTCCATATGCTGGTAAAAAAAACAGACGGAACGGTGTGGAATGAGCCTTCTCTACGGGATTACCGACAACTAAATAAAGTAACAATCAAGAACAAAGTACCACTTCCACGGCGATAGATGATTTGATGGATCAATTGAAAGGTGCAACTGTGTTCTCGAAGATGGATTTTGTCAAATCGGTGTTAATCACCAAATTTGCGATCGAGCTAGATATACCAAAGATTGTATTTAGGATTCAGAAATGATAACGATGCTGAACACAGTATGGGGAGCAGAAGAAACCAGAAGCTGTAAAGACTGAATCGTAGAGTCTTCTGGAGATATAATGGACAGGAATTGTGTGCTAGCTCTGGAGAATTCATGTGGCCCAAAAAAATTCTTGCAGAAGCCCATCAAAGTAGATTTTGTATGCATCCTGGAGGGACAAAGATGTATCAAGATTTGAAACAAATGTTCTGGTAGCAGGCTTAAAGAAAGAGGTAGCTAACTATGTCTCAAAATGTTTAAACTGCCAGAAGGTGAAGGTAGAACACCAGAAACCGTCAGGGACCCTGCAACCCTTAGAAATTTACCACAGTGGAAATGGGAGCAGATCACTATAAATTTTGTCACGGGATTGCCAAGGACCTCAAACAGACACGATGCCCATCTGGGGTAATTGTGGACTGGTTGACAAAGTCAGTGCACTTTCTTCTGATTCGGGTTGACTATACTTTAGAAAGGCTGCAACGAATATTATTCAAGAAACTCTACGACACATGGGAACATTCGTATTTGTCTCAAATCTAAAGTTTTGAGGTTTACTACTAGATTATGGGGAGCTTTTCAGAAAAGCGTTAAAACAAAGGCACACGAGTATAGCATACTGATAAACCCATATTCATGAGTTCTTGTGTTCAATAAGTATTTATTTCAACTCTTCACCTTTACTCTTTCCACATAGAATCTGGCCATGTCTTACCCTTTCCCGTTCCTATTATTATATAATAAAAAAACTTGTTTTCTAAGCTTTAAAATTATATTTTAATACCTTTATTTTCCATTTCGATGTCTGTGATTAGAGGAATCATAGTGTGTGAGTTAGTATCAGAGATGTCCTTAAGGAACAGAACATGACCTAAAGGATGAAAAAAAGAAAAACATACAGGAAAAATGGTATGGAGGTAAGCAAAACGGGACTTTAAAGAAAACTGGTATCCGACAGCTTGACCTCCTAGGATAGACTGCTCCAGAATCGCCCGGCCAACAACGAATCAGCAGCGACTGCTCTAAAACCGATCTCCTGATTGACTACCACCGCGCGCCTTAAAGCAGAACGCACATGACACGTTCGCAAAAGACTGACGCGACTCGACCCCTTGCAACGAAAACAGCCCAAATGACGCCGACCGCCATGTACACCCACGCGGAACACGCGTAGACAGTGAGGACAACCACCAGAAATATAGAAGGATCCGCAAGCAAACCCAACGCAAATTCCCACCTCGAACGCCTCTTTTTTGGCCCAGATCCAATTACAGACAACATAGACCAGACCGGTTAAAAAGTGTGGACATGCCTCCAACTTCAAAAAAGAAGCTCGCAATTTTAACTTTTCAATTAAATATAAAAAAAAAAAAAAAAAAAAAAAAACTCTCTCTCTCTTCTCTTTCACTTCGGGACATCTAGCGGCATCTTTTCCTGTCACTACAATTTGCAACGCACCAGCTACACTCTGGATGCCAGGCTTCTAACATCATTCTTTTACGTCATAACTATCACTATCGATAATTATTACATCCAACCATCTTGCGACATCACAATTGATATACAATAACTCTCAACTGAGCTTATACTTCCCATGTTACAAGTACACATCTCTCATTCCTGACATAATCATAATGATAATTGAGGTAATTTCAGTTTACTAGAAATGTCTTCCCTTTGCAATCTCTACAGTTAGAGCCATCTGCTCTCTGATCCACCATCCATCATAAGCGAACACTTTATATCGATTTCCAGCCAATCTTAGCGTTATTACCCTTTATACGTATCTGTGTTTAAATGGATTCTGTGCCTAACATTCACACACTTATTGAAAACCTCAAACAACACATGACTAATCAATTCATCCTTGCTAAATTCAGAGCTTCGAGAAAACTTAACAGCCCAACTACCAACATCCTCAACTTTCCTTACCGTCAAATACAATCCTACGAATAGATACTCACAAGCAGTCACACACAATCATACAAATTAGTCTCGAGCCGCAATTCGATACGCTTCCTTACTCCTGGATAGGTCTGACCACAGCTGGAGCTTTACGATCGATTCAACTACTTCATTATCCCGCTTTACGATAGATAACTAAGTTGGACCTCTGATTTCTCTACCTTACTAAAGAGGTGCTACAGTTTACTATTATGTTTAATTAGCCAATTTTATTCACTCGTCATTTAAATTACTTACTTCTCACCTTCTAAACCCCGAATTCACAACCCTTACTAAACCAATATGAACACACTTCCTCGCAGTTCCTTGAAAACGACCCGAGGTTTTGAATACTCGGTTAACAATTTGTAAAAGGTTTGTACTTGTGACACCCAACACGTTTGTACGAAGGGATTCTTGTCGGTTTAGAAACATATCTACAACAAACCGTTTCTATGAATTTCTTTACTGGTAAGAAAAACCCGAGCGGTCAAAATGAGTGACACGTTGCCCGACCGCCGGATCTGCTAACGTGCTGCTAATTATACCACAGATCATATATTGTAATATATTCCTTCACTCTCCTCGCCTTGTTTATTTATTTTTTATTCTGTCCTTTTTCTCTTCTTTGCTACTATGAACTCTCACCCCTCTCAGCTTGAGTATTGGTTCTTAATATTGTTAAAGGAAATAGAATTATAGCAGGGCATGTGCATCAAGGTCAGACCAATCAAGAATGAATGGAGCCAAGAGGATCTAATTCAACCCTTTTCGGCTTTAGCGACAACCGCCCTCCGAAATCCCTATGCCATGAGACAAAGACTTCTACCGTGCACCACCAAAGCTGATAGACATGGTGGACAACGTTGTAATTACCAACAAGCCCCACCCCGTGCATATGAACCATCCTTTCAACATAACCTCGAACCACCACACTCACAAGCTTCTCTTCACCATTAGCCATCATATGATCCTCCCTTACCCCAATACCAATCTAATCGTTCCCAATCATCACCACTTTCCTTTGTATCATGTCCAAGTCTGGCAAACCGCGAAGCAAAGGATCGCCTGAAAGAAACAATGATTAAATTTCAAACAACCGTTCAACAGCTGGAGCAAGCACTAATTCAATGGGCCACTAGGCGCTCAAATATACAAGGATCAACCACAGCTCCATGTGGACAGCCCAATGAAGAGCGTAGCATGAAAGAAATATCAGAGACTCCAGTGGACAAGACAGAAAATGAATTCGTACTAGAATAAGTGGAAGAAGCTGTCATTGTTCAAGAAGAAGAGTTGGTTGAATTGGTTGAAGATCTAGGCAATGCTGAACTTCCTTGGGAATCCAGAATTGAGGAAAACTCCGTCCATGATGTCACAATTGATGCTAAGGAGGATATTTCTCCAAGGCAAGTCGTTTATGAAGAGTCAGACAGAATAATCCGAGAAGCAAATTTCCTTGATGATGATAGTCACAAGTCTAGTTCTCCTAGTGATGAACTTGTGTCCGCAAGTGAATTCTCTGAGATCGAAGAATCTTCCCCAGGTGAATATGAAAGTGATGCGGAGGTAGATTTCTCTCAACCTCCAATCTATGACTCAAGTGATGAGGAAGACGCAGAAGACTTTGACCAGGATACAGATACAATTGAAGATCTTTGCAAGGAAGTGAAAGAATTTACAGAAGAACACAAGGAAACGGAACTTGCAGAACCACCAAAAACACCTATCCCAAGGCCATTACCACCCAATACAAGCTTCAAGTGGGTACAATCCTTAACTTATAATTTTACTTATTCACTTGAATATGATTTTCTTGAAACAGATGGCCAGCTTAGAGCTCTCTGCGGCTTTAAGAGTAAGAGGGAAATGGCTCGTATTCAGAGCTGGTGCACCAGGATCAATAAGGTTCCACGCTTCACCTTGAAGTACACAGATTGGTATCGTGCTCAATTGCATGGATCACGGAGAACGTTTGGTCACCACGGTGAGATTCTACTCTTTAACCCGCCCGAATGGAAACTTACAAATAAAAACGGAGGCGGATCTAAAAACACAGCTTGGGATCATGGATTATGTTCTGACATTCGTCATCCCGGGAGGCTGGATATCTGTTTAAAGCTGCGCAGAAGCTTTA
>QBTX01003039.1:0-12689 GCA_003063285.2 Arachis monticola | reverse complement strand
AAATATAAAATATATATTAAAATAAATAAATATATATATTTTAGATATAAATATAGTAGTTAGACTTTTTGTTACATAATATTTTTAGTAAATTTAATATAGTAATAATAAGAAATTTTTTTAGTTTTTATTGTATTTCAAACTCAGTAGACTAAACATTACTTTGTTGTGGATCACAATTTATTTTAAAAGATTTATTAAATTATTATGATGTAATAATAATAAAAGAAAATTTTGAATATCTAATTTTTATTTAAATTAAATTATATTTTTCAAATCTAAATTATTTTTTATAATTCATGTATACATTTACTTTCTCTCTTACATGTGAAATAACTTCTGATCTAAGACTATTGAGCAGATTCAAATAATCAACTATATATTATTTCAAAATTATTATTTGTAAATTTTTTAACGTTACTAAATTATTTTAGATTATTTTTAAAAGATTTATCATTTCATAAACTAGAGCGAGAATTTTGAATTCTCTAAAGTATTGAATTTTTATTTTAAAAAATAAAGTGTAATTTTTTACTATTTATTTTTAGGTAAAACCAAATAAATATAAAAAAATTATTTAAAAATAAAAAAAAAAAAATAAAAAAAAAAACAATATAAATTAAAATTTAAAAAATTCTATATTAAAAAATAATGTAGTTACAATTACAAATACAATAATTGTCCTCGACTTTTACATGGCTAGTTCAGGTACAATCAGGTCCCCATAAATGTACTCTCTGTGCTGTTTTCTTGTCTTTTTAAATAGAAATTTTTTAAATATAAGTTTTCAATTTGTAAAAGACTAAAGATCCACACAACAAAGAAAAGAAGAAAGATATATAATTACAAGATAAAATGATATTAAAGTATTATAAGAAAGTACTTCATATTAATAAGAAAAATGATTAATCTATTAAATATTATTATGAAACATAACAAATATAAAATTGCATTTGAGAGAAATTATACATCATTTCGTTAACCGACAATGATATTATTTTTTGATTTAACTATTTTGATGAACTAACTAATTTTGAAATTAGTCGAATAATTTATTTATTTATTAATTAGTGACACATTTTTAATAATAATTTAGGTCTATCACTACGAATTAGTCATAAATAGACTAGGTTAATAGATATTATGCTAACAAAAATATTCAGATGAACCCTTTTTTGTCAAAAACTTTTTTAATTACTTAATTTGCAACATTTTTATAATTAATAATTGACTTATTAATTTTTTACGTATCACTAAGAAAATTTTAAATTTATAGAAAGATATTCCCTATATACACGCACGTACGAACTCAAGTTAGTTGTTGACTTGTTCTTACGCCCTAGTTAGACTTCTAGTCTTCTACCTCAGTAATTTTCCCGTCACTTAGCTGTTGCATATTCAGTGTTTCTTTTTTATTTATTTATTTTTGGACACTTAAAAAATTTAATGTATGTAATTATTTGATAGGGAACTATTGACTCTTTTTTTTAACGGAGAATGAGCATGTATTATGCTTAATTATGGATTAGTAGTTTTTTCACTTTTTTGTTAATATGAGGATTATTTTTTTTTATTTTAAATTGTAATTCACAGACTCAGATTTAGTTGACATAAAATTAAAATTAAAAAATAATTCAAATTTAAAGAAAAACAAAACTGAGCATTTGATTTATGAAAGATAATTTTTTTTATTTTAAAGAAAGAAAAAAAAGTTTTATTTAAAAAATATTAAAAAATAAAAAAACCCAATTTTTTGTAATTATTATCGAAATTTTTTAAAAATTCAAATAAATCTAAATAAATAATTTTGTGAAAAAAATTTTAGAAAACTCAATCTGAGTGTTCATTTATGATTCCCTAAATCTTGACCTTTCGATTTGTTTGTTATCATCTTCCACACCTAAGAATAACACATTCAGTTTTAATATTGGTGAAAAATATCGTTTCGTCTTTAATATGAAAATTAAAAAGCTAAACTATTTTTTATAACATATATCTCTACATTTTTTTTTACATTTTTTTTTATTTTTTTTATTATCTATACATTATTATTATCACAAAATAATCTATTTTTTCCACCAACCATCTCAAACAATAATATCCCATATTTGTATATACATAATATCCACATATTATATAGATTATATAATAAAAATTTAGTTTTAATAAACAAAAAATAAATAATCTAAATTTAAATTTTAAATTTTCATGAAATTTCATTGAATATCTTCATCTTTATTGAGAAAAAAAGACAGGACACGCAAACAAACTAGAAAGAAATTATGGAGGGAGAGAAAAAAAAACTTTTTACTTTAAAAAGCGAAAAACAAAGGTTAAATATTTAATTATATTTTTTATTGATTTTTAACACGCTAAACAAATTAATTTATTTTTTGTGTATAAAAATTAATTATTTTTTTTTTTTATGTAATATATATAAAAAATATATTAAATAATATATATTATATATAAATAATATATAATAATTAATTTAGTAATTTAATTTTTATATAGATATTTTTTTTAAATCAATAATAATGGTTGTATGTGACACAAAAAACGATTGAGGACGGTATTAATATGGAGTAGAGAATGAGAAGTGAGAACATAATTCAATCCGACAAAAAAAGTGGAAGAGCCTGTAAAGTCAGGACCTATGCATGAAATAATTGGAATCTGGAGTATTTTTTATTCGTGTGGAATATATTTTAAATATGACATTATTGATATATATTTTATATAAATATTTTTTATATTTAATTCATATTTTTTAAACTATATTTAGATATTAATATATTAAATACTTATTACGTTAATAATATTTATTTTATTTTTATTATATATTTTTAAAATAAATTAAAAAATATTATATATTATTAATTGTTAAAAAATTATTTATAATAATAAGTATATTTATCTTTATTATGAAAATTTTAAATTCGTATGTCTGTGTATCTTGTGTCGTGTCGTATTTGTGTCAGTACATTAGTATACAAGAACACTTATAAATTATTGTATTTTATATATTAATATTATTTAAATACGATATTCATTAACACTCGTTCTGAATATTGTAAATTTTAAATGCGTCTTTATAAAAAATAAAAAATAAATTCTGACTATTTAATAAATTTAAATTATCTATATATTAGTATTTGCCTTATTTTTAATATATATTTTAAAAATTTTAAAAAATATATATTATTATTTATTTAAATAAAAAATATTTTAAAAATTTTTATATAATTAAAAGATATTAAAATAATATTAAGATAATGATATTTTATATTAATAAAATATCAAATACTATTATAATTTATAAAAAAAAATTTATATTTTATATGTATTTTTATAAAAATTTAAAAGTTGTGTGCATGTATGTCTGGTATACTTTAGCATCCAATGTTCATATCAGTGTCTTGTATCAGTGTATTTTAGAAAAAGAGATATAAACCAAAATGGAGAAAGTGAGGTTGACTTCTTGATTCTAAAGCTGTAAAGCACAAGACGAAATAAATTCGTGTCATTACGTGTTTCACTTTTGAGTAATTGAGTTTTGGAGATAAGCGTACGTTTCAATTTATCAGAATGATACCAGTGTCATTTTAGATTTAATTCATAACATATAATTTAGACTAAAAAATTATTATATTTTTAATAAGAAACACTCTTAAAATAAAATCAATAAATACCAGGAATCCAACTAACTAATTTCGTTCCTAGCCTAGATTTAGTGAATGAATTTCTCGTAAATTTATTAAATTGAAATTATTAAGTTATTATAAATTATATAATATTTTTTTAAAAGAACCATCCGTCCTTACCCGTCGATATTGGCAAAGCCACTTACTCAGGGCCAGGGACGACCTATTCTCGCAGACCTTTAAGTCATATAATAATAATAAATAATATAATAATTAATATAATATAATAATAATAATTGTTCCGTCAGTGCTGACCAAGGTCGACGACTCTGAAGTGAACTCTTGGATATGTGGTCGAACTATACGTCGTCTAAGTGTGGGTATGAGTTTGGCCTTGGTTCTCTGAAACACGGCGGTGGGAGTACCTGCAAAAGCACTCCAATGCTCAAGTAAGTAGGTAAATAATAAATGAGTAAAGAGTAATAACTAGAAGTGAGTTTGGAACCTGAGCCTTTCTGAATTAGAGGGGTCAGATTTATAGCGTATTGGGTTTGTTAGTGAGCTTTGAGCTTTGGTTAGTTCCGATATTCTTGGTCACTGCCGTTATGGATATCTTTTTGAAGTGTGGAGACGTGATTGAGTAGTATATTCAGTTTCGGAGATAGCTTTTAGAATTTGTTTGTTCTGTTTTGCTTGTTTCCGACCTTTAAGGTCAGCCCGTTAATGAACTTCAATGCCGATTATGGCGTGGTACACATCATAGCCCCCCAGGTAGGCTAGCGTTCCGTATAGGTCGGTAGCCGAGCTTTTTTGTCTTTCATACGTGGCTAAGTTTGTTTTGAAAAAATTTGAAAAGGGTTTTAGTTGTCTCTTCGTAAGTCGTGCCAACTTTATTGCTGATTATTGTCGTTTTGGTTTCCCACGTTTGTTAGTGGGTATGAATTAATTTACCACTTTGTTAGTGGGCTTGCAATAATAGTTATTTTCTTTGTTTTTGGAATTACGCTGTGTTGCTCATAATCTTCTTATCCTCGCTATGTCTTCGAAAGGTAAGCGTTTCTTGACTCTTCTTTGACTGTTCGTTTCTGTAACTTTTTCATGGGGGAGAGAAATTAAAAGAGAAGTTGAAGGCTATTGAGGTTAGGGAAGATGACCCATATCATTGGGTTCAAGACGATGTGAAGACTCGTTCGTCTTCCTTCATCAGCGTCGAATCCCTTTCTGATTTGAGGGGCGTAGATTTCGTGAGGGGAGGTTCTGGTGTTGTTGTCGAGTTTCAGCCCTGCTCCAGTGAGTGATAGGGTTTGTGAGAGAAGGGGTGACTGGGAGTATTTTTATATGTATACTCCATGCATGGTTGAACTTGGGGTGAAGGTTTCCTTTTTCTTCTTTTGAGTGTGACGTCCTCACTCAGCTAAACTGTGCTCCGTCTCAGTTGCACCCAAATTCCTGGGCATTTTTCCGCGCATTTCAATGTCTAATGGAATTCCTCTCTTGTTGCTTCGCTGTCTTTATTCTTCTCTCTTTTTCAGGCAAAGGGAGTTCGTAAGGGATTGTGGGTTTGTTTAAGTAGTTTTACGGGGCGGTCTGTATTTCTTCTTTATTAAGTCCTCTTTTAAGAACTTCAAATCCCTTTTATCAAAGTTCGGTCTGCCGAATCTGAGTATCCTTTTTATTTGGATGGTGAAGTTGAGCGAGAAATTTCCCCTCTACTGGTGTTCTGAACCGACTCAAATTCTCGAAACTTCTGAGAGGAGTGAGGAAGAGGAGTTTGTGATGAGTTTTCTGTTGAGGAGTGTTGCTGCTGGGGAATGCTTGTCTATTCCTGATATTTGTGTTTATATGATTCAGGTGATAATGAGGGTTTAAGGGCTTATATAGGTAATGCGTCTGATGTTTTTTGTTGAGTGTTGGGTATTTTGCCGAGTTTATGTAACGTTTGGTGGTTTTCGTTCAGGTGGCCGAGTTCCTTTGTTGGATCCCAACAAGTTGCAGTCTTTTTTGAACAAGAAGAGGGAGAAAGGGGTTGGTAGCGCTGGTGATCGGAAGGATGGGGGTGAGCAAGCTTTGTCGTCCATCGCGCATCTGCATCTTCGTTTAAAAGGAAGAGGGATGAACTTCTTTGGAGGTCATTTCTGAAGGTGGTCATGAGGCTGTGGGTGGTAGTGGACTTGCCTTTGATCGGCAAAAGAAGCTTCATGGTTTCATTGCGGGCTCCAGTTCGCATTCCCTTTGGAGCGAGCAGTTTAACTTTGCGGAGCTTTCTGAGATGGCTTCACGGTATCCTGGGGACATGCTTATGATTCGCCGAGCTGGTATGGAGGCGCTTGGTAAATTCGTTCAGGTATGTTTTATTTTTGTTTCTCGTTCTTTCGATCTTTTGTATTGTACTTATGTCACGAATGCTTTGGTAGGTTGTTGCTTCTCTCTTACTCTGTGTTGGTCGGACTGTTGAGTGCGTTGGGGCTAAGCAACAAGAAGCTGTGGACAAAGTTTCCACTTTGGAGAAGTCATACACAGCTCGGATTGCTGATTTGGAAAAGGCTGTGAAGGAAAAAGATGATGTCGCTACCAGTGCTGTGGCTAAAGCGAAGGAGGCTGAGGATGAGGTGGTTCGTTTGCGGGATCAAATTCGCTTGTTACAAACTGAAGTTAAGGAGCACGATGTGGCCAAAGGTCGGCTTACATCCGCGTGCATGAGCTAGAGGAGCTGGGATGGAGATGTTTTCTATGGTTTTGATCGTGCTGTGAGTCAGGTTGCTCTGCTGGCTCCTGATTTTGATTGCGACAAGCTCGATATACAAAAATAGTTTGTAGGTGGAAAGTTAGTTGTGGATGGTACCGTGGAGGAGCAATGGCGAGGATGCTCCTTCTTTAGTTTGTGTGTATTTATACTTTTGTTGTTTTGACTGACTGAACTTTGGCATTTGTTTTTTGAATCGTGTATGGTACTTTGCCGACGTTAGGTCGGTTTGACTATTGTGGTGGAATTTGGCCGATGTTAGGCCTGTTTGGTAATATTATATTGGTGATTTACAGCAAGTGTTTCTGCCGTTGGTTACATTTTGTCATTGTTAGGCTATACTTCAGAAGAATTTATCACCTTTATTTGGATTCGAAGGGCGTTCGGCCTCATTAAAACACTCCTTAGGCAAAACCCTTTCTTTGGGGAAAAAAGCTCTAAGGGGGAAAAAGAGTACCTTCATTCGGCATTTCGTTCAAACTATGACATATACATCTTGAGAGAGGAGACGTTCCAGTTTCCTGGAATGGCCTTGCCTTGTAGTTTTGCAGTTGATATGCCCCTTGCCGAGCACTTTGGTTACACGGAAAGGGCCTTCCCAATTTGCGGCGAGTTTACCATGAGTTGGAGGTCGCCTGGCCTCCTCTGTTCGTCTGAGCACGAGGTCGCCTTCCTTGAATATCCTCGGAGCACCTTCCATTTGTTTCTTTCTATTATCTTTTTTGGGCCCTTTGTTTTGATAGCGGCAATTTCTCTGTCTTCTTCAGCTAGGTCAAGCTCGGCACTTCTGGCTCTTAGATTCTGTTGTTCGTCGTATAGCTCGGTTCTTAACGTCGGTAATCGACCTCAATGGGGATCAGTGCTTCTGAGCCATAAACTAGCTTGAAGGGTGTTTCGCCTGTAGTGCTATGCATTGGGTGTTGTAACTCCACAGCCTTCGGGGATGAGACTCGGCCATTCTCCCTTTCGCGTTATCGAGCTTCTTTTTTATTGCCTGCAACACAACTCGGTTAGCAGCTTCGGCTTGCCCATTAGTTTGTGGGTGTTCACCGAGCTAAAACGATGCTGAATGTTAAAATTTTTTAGGAATGAACCGAGCTTGTTATCCGTGAATTGTCTACCATTGTCTGATATGATTTCTTTCGGTATTCCAAAGCGACATATTATATTTTCCAAATAAAAAGATCGTACCTTTTCAGCTGTTACCTTTTGAGCTTCTATCCATTTCGAGAAGTAGTCTATGGATACCAAGAGGAATTTTACCTGTCCTGGTGCTGTTGGGAATGGGCCGAGGATGTCAAGTCCCCATCTGTGGAAAGGCCAGCTTACCTCCAGTTGTAATACTCGGCTGGCTTCGTTGAGATCGCCTCATGTTTCTGGCATTTGTCGCATGTTTTGACCTTTGTTATGCAATCTCTCTTCATGGTCGGCCAATAATACCCTGTTCGGATTATTTTTGCAGCGAGAGCTCGTCCTCCTATATGGTTCCACATACTCCTTCATGGACTTCGTTCATTACTTCTATGGCCTGGTCTTGGTCTAGGCATCTTAGTAATGGTTGTGAGAAACCTCGTCTGTATAGCTCCCCTGATATTCTCGTATAGAAGCTTGCTTTACGTTTAAACTGTTGAGGGTGGAGCTCGTCTCTGGGTATGGTACCTGTACATATATATTCAAGGAAAGGTTTCCTCCCCAATCATGGAAGTGGTTAATGTTTTCGACACATAATAGTTCAATGCTCGGTTTTGTGAGTGTGTGTTGTGATAATGTTGATGTTTGTGTGTCTGCCCTGGTGGCGGCGAGTTTAGATAGTATGTCGCCCTGACATTTTGTTCTCTATGTACATGTAATATGGTGAATGAACTGAAATTTGAAATTAGAATCCTTTGCTATGAGCCAGTATTGTTCTAGCAAGGGATTTTTACCTGGAATTCTCCTCGGATTTGTTGGACCACCAGGAGGAATCGCAATGTGCCGTTAAATTCGTCGCTTTGTGGCTTAGGCGAGTTTGAGCCCGCTATTAGGGCTTCATACTCGGCCTGGTTGTTGCTTGCCGAGAAGTGAAACTGGAGGGCTTGCTCGGCTACCACCTGATTTCCCTCCTTTAAGATTTATGCCGGCCCCGCTCCTCTCTCGGCTTGACGCCCCATCCACGTGTAACTCCTATGTTTCAATGTGATCGTCTGGGGTCATTTCCGTGATGAAGTCGGCGAGAACCTGTGCCTTGAGGGCCGATTGCGTCTGAAACTGAATATCGAACTCTGAGAGTTCAATTGACCATTTGGTCAATCTCCTGCCAGTTTCTGGTTTTGATTAATACTTGCTCTCAATGGGTGATTTGTTCTCACTACTATTGTGTGGCTTTGGAAATTGTGTCTTATCTTCTTGCCGTACCACAGTGCCAGGGCGAGCTGCTCTATCTTCGGGTACCTTTGTTCCTGGTTGCATTATCTGCTGACGAAGTATACTGGCTGTTGATATTTTCCTGTCTAATACTGACTGCCAGCTTATGGAATGATGGAACAGACAGGTACTAGATTGATATAGAGCTTCTCTGGCCTCAGTCTTTGTAATACGGGTTGATGATGGTAAGGGTCTTAAGTTCGGCAACGCCGTGCACTCTGGTGTCCATTGAAACTGTTTGTTTTTAAGATGCATGGAAGAATAAATATGACCGACTTGATACCGCGGGTAGGAATCGGGATAGAGCGGCTATCCTTCCTGCTAGTTGCTGTACTTCCTTTATCGTCTTGGGGCTTGTCATGTTGAGTATAGCCTTGCATTTCTCAGGGTTTGCTTCGATTCCTCTGAAAGTCAACATAAATCCTAGGAATTTTCCTCCTTGGACTCCAAAAGCGCATTTTTCTGGATTCAATCTCATATTATTGCTCGGATTTGTTCAAATATTTCCTTGAGGTCGTCGCAGTGTGGCCGATCTTTAGTGGACTTGGCGACCATATCGTCCACGTAGATCTCGATGTTCCGACCTATCTGGTGTCGGAATACTTTGTCCATCAACGCTGGTAGGTTGCACCTGCATTCTTTAGGCCAAAGGGCATAACTCTATAACAGAAATTGCCATGTTCAGTTATAAACGCTGTTTTGCTTTGGTCTTCTGGATGCATTAGAATCTGGTTGTACCCAGAGTATGCATCCATGAAGCTCAAGCTGTTAAAACCTGAGGCGTTGTCTACAAGTTTATCGATGCATGGTAGGGGGTAAGCATTTTTAGGACATGCTTTGTTCAAATCTGAAAAGTCGACACACATGCGCCCTTACCTGAGTTTTTCCTTACCATTACTACGTTTGAGAGCCATGTGGTGAAGCGAATTTCTTTGATGAAGTTGGCTTTGAGGAGTTTTTCTGTTTCTTCTAAGGCCGCCTTTGATTTCTCGGTGCCGAGGTTTCCTTTCTTCTGGGCTATAGGTCGGCTTGTTTTGTTCGTGGCTAGTTTGTGGCAGATGATATCTGGGCTAATGCCAGGCAAATCTGCCGGGGTCCAGGCGAACAGGTCAGCGTAGTCTTGTAGTAACTTTATCAATTCCGATCTCTGTTGTCCTTTAGTGCTTGGCCGATGTACGTCACCTGTCCCGGAACTTGAGTTAGCTGGATTTTGTGTAGCTCATCTGCTGGTTGAGGTCTTTCCTGGGTATCCCCTCGAGGATCTAGTTCGGCCAAGGACAAGATTTCTGAGCCATTTATTGAATGGACCTCCCTTTGTTTGTGGCATATGTCCGATCTTTTTAAGCTAGCGTTGTAGCATTGCCGAGCTTGTTGTCGATCAGAATGTATTGTCGCTATCTTGTTATCCTGCGCCTGAAACTTAACACACAGATGATAAGTAGATACGACTGCCCTGAACATATTCAGAGCAGGTCATCCGAGGATAATATTGTAAGGGACTGGGCAGTCAACTATTAGGTATTGTATGTCTAAGGTTTTTGATAATGGGTTGTTTCCCATCGTCGTCCTTAGCCATATGTAACCTTTGATTGGTACTCTCTCGCCAGAGAATCCTACTAATTCTCCGGACGAGGGTTTTATTAGTTTTTCAGAGAGATTCATTTTCAAGAAAGTAGAATGAAAAAGAACATCTGCACTACTACCTGGTCCAAAAGGACTTTTCTTACCAGAAGGTTGCCTGTTTGAATGGAAATTACTACTGGGTCGTCTGTGTGAGGGGCGGCCGAGTATATATCAGCTTGGTTGAAAGTGATTTCTAAGTCCTGAATATCTTTGTTGTTTGGTGGAGTTGTTCCTTCGATTGCTAACATCGCACGGTAGCTCCGCTTCCGTGCTGAATTGTTCGCCCCTCCTGCGAATCCTCCGATATGCAGTTTATAACCCCCTTAGGTGGGTTGTTGTTCAGCCATTTATTGGTTTCTTTGCTTGCCGAGGTTGATGATGGCTTCTCTCTCTTCCTCTGTTTCTTCCTCCTCAATGTACTTGTCCAGGAGGCCCTGTCGTGCTAATCTTTCCAAGAGATCTTTGGCTATCACGCACTCGTCGGTTGTATGACCATATTTCTGGTGGAAGCACAGTGTTTGCTTTTGTCGATGAATCGCTGATCTTGGTAGCTTCCCGCTCTAGTTGGTGGCTTTATAATCTTGGCGTTAAGTATTTCTTTGATTATCTTCTCTCTCTTCGTATTGAATCTGGTGTAGTTATCGAATTTTGGGTGTAGCTTGAAGGGTTTGCCGAGGTCTCTAATGTTTGCCGATCTGGAGGGTCTGTCGTCCTCTTTTCTTGGTCTCCTTTCGGTTTTGTCGGCCTCTCGGAGTTCTTCGATCTCCATTTGTCCTGCTGCCCTTTCTCGGAATTCGTCCAGTGTTTTTGGTTTTATAACCGCGATTATTTCTCTGAATTTTCCGGGTCTGAGTCCAGCTTTGAGGGCATGTAGGTGGACGGCAGGGTTTAAGTCAGGTATTTCCATGGTGGCATCTGTGAACCTGGTCATGTAATCTTTTAGGCTTTCCTGTGGGCCCTGGCGGATAGTGCTTAGGTAGTCTGATCCATGTACATAGATCCAGCTGCTGCAAAGTAGTCGATGAAAGACCTAGCCAGATCTTCGAAGGAGGCGATTGATCCTGCAGACAATTTTGAAAACCAAAGTAGGGCAGCCCCGTCTAGATAAGTAGGGAAAGCTCTGCAAAGCACAGGATCGTTATTAGGTCCGTTAAAAACATCATAGATTGAAATTTCTAATGTGAGCCCGGGGGTCACCAATCCCCTTATACGGCTCAAGAGAGGAAGGCAGTGTGAAATGCTTAGGCATTTGGAAATTCGTGATTTCCTCATAAAACGGGTTGTCCAAGGTCAGCTTCTCCTTAGGGGGTTTGACGCCTATGAGTTCGGCACCGCCTTAGGTGGAACCTTTGGAGTTTCCTTCCTCTTGTTTGCTGCTCTGGGTAGATAGCTCAGCTAGTCTCTTGACTTTGCTTGCAGTTCGGCCATCTGGGCCATAAGTTCGGCCTGACTGGGTACTTGAATTCCGTTGTCTGCCATGTCACGATCTTGATGAAACCTGCGTAGAACAAGAAAGTAAAAAGAAAAGGGGAGTGGTAATAGAGTGGGGTTAGTTTTCGGGCCCCACGGTGGGCGCCAAATGTTCCGTCAGTACTGACCAAGGTCGACGACTCTGAAGTGAACTCTTGGATATGTGGTCGAACTATACGTCGTCCAAGTGTGGGTATGAGTTTGGCCTTGGTCCTCTGAAACACGGCGGTGGGAGTACCTGCACAAAGCACTCTGACGCTCAAGTAAGTAGGTGAATAATAAATGAGTAAAGAGTAATAACTAAAAGTGAGTTTGGAACCTGAGCCTTTCTGAATTAGAGGGGTCAGATTTATAGGCGTATTGGGTTTGTTAGTGAGCTTTGAACTTTGGTTAGTTCCGATATTCTTGGTCACTGCCGTTATGGATATCTTTTTGAAGTGTGGAGACGTGATTGAGTAGTGCATTCAGTTTCGGAGATAGCTTTTAGAATTTGTTTGTTCTGTTTTGCTTATTTCCGACCTTTAAGGTCAGCCCGTTAATGAATTTCAATGCCGATTATTGGCGTGGTACACATCATAGCCCCCCAGGTGGGCTAGCGTTCCGTATAGGTCGGTAGCCGAGCTTTTTTGTCTTTCATACGTGGCTAAGTTTGTTTTGAAAGAATTTGAAAAGGGTTTTAGTTGTCTCTTCGTAAGTCGTGCCAACTTTATTACTGATTATTGTCGTTTTGGTTTCCCACGTTTGTTAGTGGGTATGAATTAATTTACCCACTTTGTTAGTGGGCTTGCAATAATAGTATTTTCTTT
>QBTX01003038.1:2580-12713 GCA_003063285.2 Arachis monticola | reverse complement strand
TTAAATGACTTTCTTGTTGAGAATGAATGTGTTGTGTTGGGCTTTATCGTAGTTGGTTTGATTTTGGATTTGTTGGATGATACGGGATTGAAACCATAAATCTTTGTTCCTTTGATTAAATAGATAAGCGGATGGTCTTAATATGATGGATTTGGAACGTTGTTTGAATTGTTGGTAGTTAAGTGGTCGGTTTAGTACTTGAGGATAAGTGATGAACTATACTTGACGAGAATAGGTGGATAGTGGGAGCTTGCTAAAGTAGTATAGATAGTATGGTAATTAATAAGGAAGTGGAGTATGATTGGAAATGCTTTTGATTTGATTTTCTTTAAAGTTAGTGAGCTTTGCAGATATGATTTCTAGGATTAATTGGAATTATTGGCGGCTGTGAGCTTGGGAATGGTTTCTGGGAAATGTGATGAGAGAAAATTTGATTGATGCATTAGTATTTAGATAATGATTGAGTGCAAGTTGTCGTGTTCGAGAGATGAGTGATATGATGTTTGGTTTTACGTGGTGATGTTTGGGTTTTGAATAAAGTATTTTTAGATCGGTTTAGAGGAATAGTTTTGGAACTTTAATTGGGCAATGCTGATGCGGTATTGTGAGATTGTTTGAAGGGGAACCGTGATAGTGGTTCTTACCATTGATTGGGTCGAGGATTTGCTGTTAAAATTTTTTTTTTTTCTTTTTCCAGAATTTGAAGGGTGTTGGTTACGTTTCGGGAGGACTTTGATCTTGGATAACTTTAACAAAGAGATGTGTTTCAATGCCTTTATAGATTTTTAAAGTCGCCGGATTTAGGATTTCTAGGCGTTGATTAGTTCCAATCATTTGAGTTTAAAGATGAAGAGTTCTTTGTTAATTATGGTGATAAGATGGGATGTATGGCTATGATTAAATATGTGGTGAATATTTTGATGCATGATTTGATTTAATAAGGGTGTGGAGTTACGTATGACGTTAAATGTAAGGGATCGAGCTGTTGGTTTTCGGATTGGAACAGAATTGAGGAGACCTCGCAGATGGGTTAGAGATAGTGCGCTGGTCATGGGTGGTTAGAATAAAAGCGCCTTGGAATGTCTTTCGCCCGTTGGATATAAAGGCAGACTCGTGGGTCGTGTGATGGGATTGGAATTTTGAGGGTGAATATTTCTTTTAGGGGGGGTTCTAGATATGTAATAAGCCGGTCTAGAATGATTATTAAAGTATGAGTTAAAATAGGAGCGAATATGCTTAGAGATTTGCAATTGGAATTTGATAATTTAATATGATATTTGGATTCAGCGAATTTTTTCCGAGTCGGAAAACATAGTTTTTCTGCGTAAAACGCGCAGTAAATTTTGACCGGAGTACAGCGCTAAAATCTGTCTGGTACCACTCGTTGAGGAAATTATTATTGATAAATAAGATTAGAATTGAGGATTAATAATTGGGGAGGGATTTTTAAAGTTGCGATTTAGAGGCTATCTTAAAGGGTTTTGGCCAACTGGCACAAAAAAGTGACTGGGCTAAGTGCCAAGACCTAATATATAAACATTAGTTATGAGATTTTCGGCTCATTTTTCCCTAAAAGGAAGGGTTGGGGCGCTGATTTGGGGAGAGAGAAGAGAGAGAAGAGAGAAAAACAACTCTTGATTTCAAACACATAATTATTAGCCGGTGCTCGATTGACGAGCCCGTTTGAGGCCACCACGTGCTCTTCTCATCACTCTACAATTCTATCTAATTTTTGTGTGATATTCCATTCATATCTACCCATTTTCGAAATTCCCCACTGTTACACGTTTCTGGGTAGTTAGTTTGAAATCTTATGATTTTGTGGTGTTTAGGGATACTCAACACATGGATACTAAGCGGGTTATATCCCTATTCATGGATGAGTAAAAAAAAGTGCTAAACCCTTGTGATGTCATTTTTATGAGCCTAGGTTGATGTATGTATGTGTATTGGTTATGTTAGTGTATTTGGTGATTTGGTGCACAATTGGGAGATTGTATTGCTTGAGGAGCTTTGGTGAGGCTTGGAACTAAGGTTGTGACTTCCAAGAAGAGGCTCAATTGGTTTGGTAAAGAGGTACGGTTTAAGTTTATTTAAGTAACTGTGGTGTGATGAAGATTTCTAGGCTAGATGCCCCTAGGTTTAAGTTTGGATTGTGTAAATGTTTGGTGCTATATGCTAGTTGGTATGTAATATGAATTTGATTGGGTTGAGAGTTGTGTGGCTTGTATGTTTTGTATTGAAAATTTGATGTATTGGGTAATGATTATTGATTTGTGGTTTATGCATTTAAATTGTGAATTGGGCGGAGGCCGTGAATTTTGGGCCGGAGGCTGGAAAGAGGTAAGAAGTAAGTTGAGTGTGCATTATATGATGACACAAGTGATTGATAAATTTCAGATAAAATATTGAATGATTGGGTTGGTTATTGAATAATAAGGTTTGGGGAGTTAGAGTGTGGAATTTGGTAATTTTGGGTGAAATTATGTAGATGAGTATGTTTGGTTTGGGTTGAGATATATTATGTGGTCATACATGTGATTTTGATTATTATGCCTTAGCTTGATGGTATGATGATGCATTAGAGATATTCTGTTGTGATATATGCTTGAGGAATGATTAAGGTTATTGTGGGTGAAACCACGTGATGGTGAGTATGATATTGATTATGTATAATGATGGTAAAATTAAAAAAAAATGTTGTTGAAATTTGGCATGAGGAAGAGTATATGATATGTTAAATGTTTGAGTTTGACTTGGGTGAAGTGGCTTAAAATGGTGGGATGATGTTTTTGTGAATTGTGGTAAAGTGTAATGTTTGAGTTGAGGAGGCTTGTGTTGATTTTGGTATATTTTATTGATTTCAAAGAAAGGGATGAAATTGGCATGTTTTGGTTGATTTTGAAAAGAGTTGGAAATGGCTTGTTTGAAATGGCACTTTGTGGTTTTGTGTGAAAATGGTTTTTCGGGCATACTTTGACGGGACATACTTGACTGGGATTTCTTTTTGTGCCAAACTTGTTTAAAGTAAATTGGATTCGGATGTCCATGCCGTTCAAAGAAGGGCGAAAAGATTTAAAATGAGAAAGTTATGTCGTCGGAAGATTGGGGTTGAATTGTAATTCTGCAGCTTTTAACTTAGAAAACTTTTAGCAGAATGACTCTCCGCGTAGGCGTACTTGGCGCGTACGCTCGTTCTTAAAGAAGGCACTATCCACGTGTGCGTGTGGTGTGCGCGGGCGCGTCGATCGATGCGTCACAAATGCAGCCATTTTTTGAGAGTTGTGCCAGAATTGGGTGCCAGTTTTGTGCCTGGGGGCAAGTGCACCCGCGTACGCGTGGTTGACGCATATGTGCCGTTTGGCTATTTTTCAATCGCCGTCGCGCGTATGAGCTGGTGCGTTGATGAGTTTTGTGCCATCCACGCGTGCGCGTGGAGTGCTACGCGTGGCCCTGTTTTCATGCCAAAGTTGATTTTGAGTTTTAAAAGCCAAATTCTCATCTTCTAAGCTTCCGATTCACCCTTATGTATTAAATCATTATGATATGTAGCAATGAGAAAGGACTAGGATGTGGTAACTTGCGAGTGAAGCAAAGGGAAAAGTTAATGATCAATGATGTGATCGAGATGATTTATATGAGATATGGAGGAGGTGGAAGTACCGTGTTGCCATGAGCAGGGCTATATTTATTGAATAAGTGGTTGGTTCTTAATTGAACATGAGCCGGATGGTGAGTTATTGGGGGTTATGGCAAAGCCTTATTGGTTATGGTTGAGTATAAAGCATATATGATTAATGAATGATGTTTAAATGGTAATAATGGGAGAATGTTGAATGTGATGTGTGACCGGGTAGTAGGCAGTGGCGTTGTCTTTCTCCGTCTAGACGGAAAGGATGTTTATGATAAATGATTAAATTTGGAGTTTTGAATAAATGAGTTATTGTGATACTTGGGTAGTAGTAAGAGTGGTGGTTATACATTGCTCCAGGTTATGTTTGAGATTTGATAACATATGATGATTGCTTTTAAACTGAACGAATTATATGTTTTGAGATCCTGGGCATTAGCAGGGTTGGTTGTCCCACTTGTCTCAGGTCAAGATTGTACGCCTGGGTGTAGCGGCAGTAGTGGTAATCCACTCGCTCAGGTTGAGCTTTTAGACACCCCGCTGGGTAGTGCGGTAGTGATTATTTCACTGGTCTCTGGGTTGAGCGGGAGTAGCAAGGGGGTTGTAGCTCAAACCTACTTGCTCTGCAAGGGGTGTTTTCTCCAAGGGGTTTAGCTACAGGAATGTCGGGTTTGACATTTGAGATGAACTTGTCATGTTATTGGTGCTTCATGCTTGAACTAATCAGGATCTCGTTTTGTAATTCATAGACATCTGGGGATCCAATAGGCGTAAAGTTTGAGCACTTCAAACATGTTTTTAGGTTCCCGGGGTGTTGGATGTAAGAACAGATTCCAGGATCTCAAACCTTGCTTATTGCTTCCGTCTTCTTGGGGTTGATCATCATGAATTCCATGGCGTGGCAAGCATCTGAAGGTGTCTCATAAGCGGCAAAACACTTCCATAGACCCTATGGTTTGTGGCTGTTTACACCTTCATTATAACTTTGAGTTTCACCATAAATGAGACTGAGGGATAATTCGTGTACTGATATATTCTTCTACTCTTTATGCCAGAGTCTAAGTTGATGTTCGTGAGTAGCCATATTGTGGAATTAGAAAGTAAGGGATTTTGAATTTTACCTTGATGTTTGAGGATGATGGATTGGGGGAGGGAGTTTAAGCAAGTTTGGACAGATGATTTTCATGCTCAATTTTTTTTTTTTTTTTTTTTTTTTTTTTTTTTTTTTTTTTTTTTTTTTTTTTTTTTTTTTTTTTTTTTTTTTTACTTTTCTTTTTGCCTCAAAGGTACAATTTTAAAAAATTAAATTCTTTTTCTTCTATCTTCATCTTTGGATCCAACTCTTACAAGTTTACATCGATCGCTTGGAGGTTTGTACGCTCTCCTCAACTAACATCACATAAAATGGAAGGAGGCTCTGTGATTGGACTTTCCAATGGAGGTAGATTTCTTTTTGCAATTTTCTTTTTTAATAATTGCTGCTTTTGTTCTCAGTTGTTTAGTGATATTTACTCATATCGATGTTTTTCTTTACCATGAACTTTTACTATCCTGCATTTCCAAGGGTCTCTCTACTTTAGGTAGGCCCTCTTAGCTCTTTATGCAGTATTGGTTCGGAAGAATGATTCTTCTTTTCTGTTTCATATCAAAAGAGTAATTGAGGATACTTTGCTCCCTTGGATCTGTTGGATGTGGGTGTCCCTTACGATGGAGGTGGTGATGGATGAAGATTGGTGATGGGATGAAAAGATCATTATGTGGTTGAAAAGGAAGTGTACTAGAGCTTGAGGGTTGGATTTTGGAGGTAGAGGGTTGGTTCATGCGGGATATAAGATTTTGGAGTGTAGAGGCGAGACCAATGATGTTAGAGATGAGTGTATTGTTATCCAATGGAGGTTGTGGTGGATCTATGTATGGCTCATTCAGTTCATAGGGTGGTTGGTATGGTGGATGTGGGTTGGGGTCATATGGTGGTGTTTGGTGGTGAGGGGCTTGTGAGTATGGTGGTCCAAAGTCATGTTGAGGAAAGGGTTCATAGGCACATGGTGGTGGTTGTTGATAGTCCATTGGAGGTGGTTGTTGCCATGAGGGTTGATCAAATTCTTGTGGCTCCTCCCATCTTTGATTGTTCCAACCTTGATGCCTGTTCTCATTGTAATTTTCTCTTCCTGCACTAGAATTGTAACCAAACTCATAGCCAAAGGAGTGAGAGTTCATAGTAGCAAATAAAAAATTAAAAATGAAAATAAAAACAAATTGAAATTAAAAGGTTATTTAAATTTTGAAATTTGAAAATTGAAATTTAAATATTGAATTTCGAAATTTGATTTTTGAAATAAGATAAGATAAGATTTTAAGAAAGATATGATTTGTTTTTTTGAAAAAGATTTGAATTTTAAATTTTTAAATTTGAATTTTGAAAATTGAGATTTGAATGTTTGAAATTTGAGTTTTAAATTTTGAATTTTTGATTTTAATGTGGAAAGAGAAAAACAATAAAATGACACTAAACTTAAAATTTTTAGATCAAAATGAAGAAAACAACTAAGAACAACTTGAAGGTCAAGATGAACACGAAGAACAACTTGAAAATCAAGATGAACACCAAGAACAAATTTTTGAAAAATTTTCTTTTTTAATAACTAAATAAAAACCAATAACCTCTTAATTTATGAAAAAGCGAAAATAAAAACAAAAATAAAAACAAATAAACAAGTAAAAAGCAAATATTTACAATAACCAATAATAAGGCACACGTTTGCAATTCCCTGGCAACGGTGCCATTTTGACAAGAGAACTTTTGCGTGGTCTAGAAATTTGCGGATAAATCCTCGTTGCAAGTATAGTTTCTATACTAACAAAAATCCTTTCATACAAAAGTTTTGGTTGTCACTTAAGCAAACCCAATAAAATTGATAACCGAGTATTTAAACCTCGGGTCTTCTTCTCAAAGAATTGCAGGGAAGTATGATTTATTATTGGTTATGAGTTTTCTGGGAAATTTGGAGTTTGGGCAATGGGCACAGATATAGTTATAAATTAAAGCAATATAAATTAAAAGAGATTTATATATATATATATCTAAATAAAAAGCCTTGACTGGTAGAATGATTAATTGGAAGTTCTATCCATGTTGGATTTTCCAAGTGTAATGGTAATTGGTTGTTGTTCTAGTCTTGGTTATCTTTTCTAATAGGAAAATTTAAGTTGGGATGCAAATTTTTTTTTAAGTTTAATCCTCTCTTGGGAAGGATTAGTGGATTAGTGGTAGAGAGTATAACATTAAAGCTTGGATTTTCACTAGGGTTCCATTTTTCCAATTATCATTATGGCCAGAATATAAGAGGTTTTTGTAAAATCATAAATTGAAATACCTTAAATTATATTTTAAGAAAATCAAATGAATGGTTATAGAAATTAAAGATAATACAATTAAAGTAATAGATAAAAATGAAATTATTTTTTTTTTTTTTTTGATTTGTTGTTTTGAATCGAATCAATTAATTAAGTCTATTAGAGAGAGGAACCTCTTTGTCTAAAATACATTAATTTGAGTGGAATTTATTAGAATTATTGATGGAAAATGGGATTGGCATTTTCCAATTTTATGTTTATAGCATGTGTGGTTTTATGGGCTGAATGGGTTCAAAAAGGCCAGAATGGTTCGGCGAGAAATCTGCACGGTGGTTTGGTTTTGGTCTGTTGCGAGGTTCATTGAGCAGGGTGCGTGGATTTAGGGCACTATGGGATATTATATTAAATCGAAGCACCGTTGCTTTCCAGCACTAGGACACGGTGTCGTTTGGGATTTGGTAGTAAGTTTAGCCTTTTTGAGTCGAAGAGGTCAGGCTGGTACAGCCTTGGCAGATTTTTCCCCCTTTTGTATTCTCCTTATCCAAGGTTTTTGCATGTTTCTTTCATCGCTCTAGAGTCCATTCTTCTGCTGGTCCTCTTGATCATTACACCTAATCAGAATTAATGGTACATAGAGGATTAATAGGGATTCGGCAAAGAGCCATGGTTTTCGTAATAAGGAAGCATCATAATTTAGGAGACACATGGTAAGATAGCAAATAAGTCCATGAATAGAGTTGATGTAAAAGGTTAGAATAATAAATTTTCATTGAGTCACAAGATAACTTAAGTGTGGTTTTATCATAGGGTTGGACGCGCAGTTCCCTTTTTGGGAAGAGTTTTTTTTTTTCATGCTTGATGGATCCTCTTGGATTCTTTTTTGATTGAGGGTTTTACGATGTGAAGAGTGGCTTACATAAATGTCTTTTTTTGTTGCTCTTTGCTGGTAGTTTGGATTAGCTTTTTCATTTTAAAAACAAAAAAAAAAAAAACAGAAGAGTAGAAGATGGTGGAATAGTGAAGGGTTCGAGAAGGGAGCGCTTTTATGAGTGGTATCAATGTTACGGGTAAGGGGTGCAGTTCTATGGTTAGATACATTTGATAAGATAAAAAGGTAAGATAGTAATTGCATGTGATGGCAATTATGACGGATTTTTTTGGCATGAACCGACAAATGCTGAGAGCAATGATAAGATTAATGTCCAAGTTAGATTACCACATCATTCAAACTAACAATCTGTTTGTAAGGACAATTATATTTTAATCAATAAAATATAAAAGGGGTTTTGTGAAAAGCAGACATTAAAGTAGTGGAATAGAATAAATTAAAATAATGTGCAATGCCATACGGGCTTTTTCACAAACACTTGGCATGCATGATGAAAATGTTATTGAAAGTACGAAATTTGAACATGCAAGCAACCCTTATGAAAAGTAATATATAATTGTCAAACAAATCCATGATAATCTACAAGCAAAATATGGAAAATAAAGACTGAAATAAAGTTTCAACACCAATAAAAAGGATAAAAAGAAAGAAAAATAAGGGAAAATATAGATAATGAAGGTGAAAAGAAAAATTTAAAACATAAATAAAATTGATAAGGAAAAGTAAAAAGTAAAGAAAGAAAGAAAATAACCTTGATGATGGGTGTGAAAATTAAGGAAGGAGAAGGTAAAAAGTGAGAATGAGTAGAGGAAGAAGAAGGGGGAAGAAAGAAATAACAAAGGAAAAGAAAAATTAGGATTTGGGGAAGAAAAGATAAGATATTTGGGCTGATATGAATATTCTGTGCGCTGCATGCGATGTGGACGCGTGGGTCACGCGGTCGCATGACTTGAATTGTGCGAATGGCGCGAGAGCAGCCGCGCGTTCACGCGACTCTCTGTCTCAAACTCTTTTTCCCAAATTTTTAAGGTGACGCAATCGCGTGGTTGACGCGATCATGTGAATGGTGATGTTTTGAAAACGACGCGGCCGCATGGGGCACGCGGTCGCGTGATGTAGCTGGTGCTTCTAGCATCAGTCCAGCCCAGCTCCATCGCAACATGCTGCCATACACCTATTACGTCGAATTTTTAGGGTCACGCGTTCGCATGGGTGACGCGAACGCGTGGGAGGCTTATGTCGCAAATGATGCGGCCGTGTGGTTGACGCAGACGTGTGGGCATGTTTGTGCCTAAGGCACGCTTCCAGCCACACTTTCGCGTGACTTTTTGTTCAACTTCCTTTTCTTCACAACGCACTGGTGATGCGGACGCGTCAGCGACGCTGCCGTGTCGTGTGCTTCTCTTTTTTTTTTTATAAAACTAATATGCAAAATGCACATGCAAACTGTATGCAGCTTAATGCAGGGATGATGAGAAGAGTCATTAACATCATAAAAATAAAGTAAAAGTAAAACTAAGACTGAAACAGAATGATCATACCATGGTGGGTTGTCTCCCACCTAGCACTTTGCTTTTACGTCCTTAAGTTGGACGCTCGTTTGGCTCATTCAGCTTCTCTTGGTGGATCTTCCAAGAGGAAGATCTCTAGTTCCTTTTGATTCTTCATCTTCTCACCATGATAAAGCTTTAGGCGATGTCCATTGACCTTTAGAAATTTGGAGTTAACAGGATGACGCAGGTGGAAAACTCCGTATGGCTCTACCTTCTCTACTCTATATGGACCTTCCCATCTTGATCTCAATTTACCTGCCATGAGCCTCAGTCTAGAGTTATATAGTAGAACTAACTCCCCTAGTCTGAATTCTTTCGTATTTATGTGCTTGTCATGGACAGCCTTCATTTTCTCCTTGTAACGCCTGGAGTTGTCATATGCTTCTAGGTGGAGGGTCTCAAGTTCTGCTAGTTGCAGCTTTCTTTCAGCACCAACTTTCATAATATTCATGTAGCACTCCTTCACAGCCCATAAAGCCTTGTGTTCCATCTTCACAGGGAGGTGGCAAGCCTTTCCGTATACCAAGCGGAAGGGGCTCATCCCAATGGGTGTCTTGTACGCTGTTCTATATGCCCAGAGTGCATCTTGTAGCCTGGCACTCCAGTCCTTCCTATGAGGTTTTACTATCTTCTTCAAAATACGTTTAACCTCTCTGTTAGAGACTTTTGGTTGCCCATTGGTCTGGGAATGATAAGTTGTTGCTAG
>QBTX01003037.1:0-12718 GCA_003063285.2 Arachis monticola | reverse complement strand
ATCTCATTTTCGAAATTTTTAAGGAAAAAAGGAAAGATATCTTTTTGATTTTTGACATTTTTAATGATGAAGAGAGAAGAACAAGAAAAATAATGCACTGCATGAAAGTTATGGATAAAAACAATGTGATATCATGCAAGATATGCTACTGAGACTTGCTTCAAGAGAACACCAATGTAAAACAAAAAAAAAAAAAAAAAAAAAAAAAAAACATATTTTGAAAATTTTTAATGCAAAGAAACATGTAAACACCAAACTTAGAATTCGTTAATTGCTTAGCCACTAAGAATTCAAGACTGCATATGAAATACAAGAAAAGACACAAAACTCGCACATTGCAAAGATCAACAGAAGACTTACCAAAGAACAACTGAAGATCATGAGAATCACTAAATTGAATCCTACTTTTTTTTTTTGTAGTCTCTTCTTCCTTTTTGTTTTTTTTTTTTTTTTTGGTTTTTGTCTTTTTCTTTTCTCTCTTTTCCCCCCATCCCACCTTTCGCATCTACACAATATTTTCCCTGTTTCTTGGAGTCTGTGCATGTTTAAGTTTTGGTGTCAATTGCTATGTGCCATCTGTTTTTTTCGAAAATCTCATGCATTAATAGTGTTTTCATTGAATCTTCAAGTGTTCTTAATAAGTCTCCTTGTTTGATCTTTGGCAATTGCATTTTTGTGCCTTTTCTGTTTTCATATGCATTCTGAATTCTTTATGTCTGCATAAAGCATCCTAAGTTTGGTGTCAATTACAATTTTTCGTTTGCATTAAAAAATTTCAAAATATGTTTCTTGATGTTCATCATCGACTTCAAAGTGTTTCTTTCGGTGTCATTCTGACATCATAGCATTCGTTCATGGCATCCCATGTTTGATTTCTAAAAATTCTCATGCATTGCATTATCCCTTCCCCCCGTGTTGCGTGCACACCAACTTTTGAAAACAAAAATAAAGAAGTAAGGAAAGCTTGGAAAAGATATTTTGAAATCACTTTAAAGGATCTGATGAAAAAATAAAAAATTTGAAAAAAGATTGAGATTAATATTTTGAAGTGTTTGAGAGAATCCTTGATCACAAGAATCACAAAGATATATCTATAACTTTAAAGTTTATATCTCTTTCCTTACCAAATAGACATGTTGGCAAAAAATATTGTTATTGGACGCAGAATTATTTAATATTTTGATATAAATTTATTTTTTTTTTTTTTTTTTTTTTTTTGGAAAATTTTTTTTTGAAGAAAAAGGGCATGAACCAACTTAGAATCTCTTTAATGCTAACAATAAGAATTCAATGAATGCATACGAATTACAGAAAAGTACACAAAACAATGCACTTGCAAAGATCAAACAAGAAGACTTACCAAGGAACAACTTGAAGATCATGAAGAACACAACTCAATGCATGCAGAGGATTTTTCGAAAAATAAAGATGCACACTGCATTGACACCAAACTTATAACATGACAACATACTCAAACAAGAACAAAAAATATTTTTAATTTTTATGATTTTAAATTTCTGCAGATTTTTCGAAAAAAAAAAAAATTTATTATGAAAAAGAAAAAATAAAGATTCAAATTTTTAATATGAATTCCAGGAATCTTGCATTCTTAGTCTAAAGCGTTCAGTCCAGGAATTAGACATGGCTACTCCCAGCCAGCTTTCAATGAAAGCTCCGGATCAAAAACACTAAACATGGCCAAAGTGGTCTAGCCAAGCTTCAAGAAGATATCTAGAATATACTGCTTTACTTGTCAAATATGTAACTTGCCTTATGCTGCAGGTTTGGAAGCCCAATCAAAATTCAGACATGGACTTTGTAGCTAGCCATCCAGGCTTCAATGCTTCATGAAACACTAGAATTCATTTCAAACATTTGAAGATAATATAATTTTTTTTTTGAAAAGATTTTTATTTTAATTTTTTTGAAAACTGATGAGATTTTTTTTTGAAAGAGTTTTTCAAAAATTTTTAAAAGAGAAAACAAAAAGAAAATTACCTAAATGCTGAGCAACAAATGAAGACCGTCAGTTGTCAAACCGATAACAATCCGGCAACGGTCAAATAATGGTGAAGAAAATTGTGATTACACTTGATTATGAAATATTCATCGCTCTTTCTTTCCCTGGTAATGGCGCAAAAACATGATGCAATACCATGGTTCACACTTCGCACAACTAACCAGCAAGTGCACTGGGTCGTCCAATAATACCTTACGTGAGTAAGGGTCGAATCCCACGGAGATTGTGGTATGAAGCAAGCTATGGTCACCTTGTAAATCTCAGTCAGGCGGATATAAAATAGTGGATGGTTGAATTTATTTAATATAAAAAAGAAGGAATAGAATCTGTTTCATTGGTGAGTATTTCACATGGAGAGTTTTTGAACCTCTGCTTCATACTTCATCCAATCATCTTTCTGGCTGCTTTTTGTGATCATCACCATTCTGCAATGGTTCGGTCTCTTCGGAAAGATCCAAATGCTGTCACGGCACGGCTATCGTCTGGAGGCATCACCTTGTCAATGGTTTCCACTCTATCTCTCATGAAATGGTAACCCTGTCAGGACGGCTATTCATCTGTGGTTCGATCATGCTGGAATGGATTACTATCCTTTTGTGTCTGTCACTCAGCGCAATCGCGATGTTTGAAGCTCGTCACAGTCATTCTAGATCTACTCGGATATCAAGACAAGGTTTAACTTCCGGATTCTCTTGAATGCCGCCATCATTCTACCTTACACCACGAAGATTCTGATAAGAGATATCTAAGAGATACTATTTATCGAAGGTAGAACGGAAGTGGTTGTCAAGCACGCGTTCATAGGAATGATGATGATTGTCACGTTCATCACATTCAGGTTGAAGTGCGAATGAATATCTTAGAAGCGAAATAAGATGAATTGAATAGAAAACAGTAGTACTTTGCATCTTGGAACAGCAGAGCTCCACACCTTAATCTATGAGTGTAGAAACTCTACCATTAGAAAATACATAAGTAGTAGTGGTCATTGGTCTCTGCCCAGAGGGGAACTGGAGAACCAAGACTGAAACAATGATAAAAAGTTCTATTTATAATAAACTAGTCACTAGGTACAGGTAACTATTGATGCATAAATCCACCTTTCGGGCCCACTTGGTGGTGCTTGGGCTGCTTTGAGTGTTACGTGTAGAGGTCTCCTTGGAGTTGAACGTACTTTTGTGCCATGTTGGGCCGTTCAATCTCTGGTTTTGGCTCCTATTCTGGCGCTGGACGCAGATTTTGGGGAAAGCTGGCGTTGAAGCCAGTGCGTCATCTATTCTTGGCCAAAGTATTGGACTATTATACATTTATGGAAAGCCTTGGATTGTCTACTTTCCAACTTTGGAGAGCTGCCATTGCGAGTTCTGTAGCTCCAGAAAATCCACTTTGAGTGCAGGGAGGTAGAATCCACCAGCATCAGCAGTCCTTCTTCAACCTCTGAACTGATTTTGCTCAAGTCCCCAATTTCAACCAGGGAATACTAAATCACAGAAAAACACAACAACTCATATAATTAAAGTCCAGAAATGTGAATTTAACATAAAAACTAATGAAAACATCCCTAAAAGTAACTAGATTCTACTAAAAACATACTAAAAATAATGTCAAAAAGCGTATAAATTATCCGCTCATCATTCACCTTAAAGTCATCTGGATCAATAGGTAGTGCACTAATACTCCTTTTATAAAAGTCAGGAGTGGAAACTGTGTAAGAGCCCAGAGTTCTCCTGATTTATGTATTCCCCTTCGGATCCATAGTGATTTTTAGTATTCTTAAACCTGACAAGAGACAGGAAAAAGTGGAAGTCTCTATGTCAAAGTCTAAAGAACTCCCGATGAGATATCCAAAGAAATAAGAATTAAAATATATTTTTTATTTTTTTATTTTTTTAATTTCGAAAATAAATAAATAAAAAAGTAGAATACTAAATTGAAATAAGAAAAATTGCTAGAATTTTCAAAAAATAAAAAAAAAATAAAGGGGTTTAAAAATTTTCGAAATTCAAAAAGAATGAGAAAACACTAAAGGAACACCAAACTTTAAAATTTAAATTTAAATAAGAATAAAATAAGATAACAAAATTTGGAAATCAAGAAAATTAGAAGGGAAAATTCAAATAAAGATTTTGAAATTCAAATTTGAAAGAAAGACTAAAGAAACACCAAACTTAAAAAATTTAAACAAGATAAAGCAACAATTAATTAAAAATATTTGAAAATAAAGATAGAAGATTTGGTTCTTAAATTATTTTTGAAAATTAAAAAGAAAAAGTCAAATAAAGATTTTGAATTTTAAAATTAAAAAGAAAAAGTCAAGAAAAGGAAACGAGATAAGATAACATTTGAAAATTAAGATAGAAGATTTGATTTTGAAAAGTTTTGAAAGTTGAAAAGAGAAAATCAAAGAGAGATTTTGAAATTCAAAATTGAAAAAGAGAAAAACTAACAAAATACTCAACTTTTAAAATTTGAATTTAAAAGAAAGATAAGATAACAAATTTTAAAATCAAAGAAAAAGATAAGATAAAAATCAAAGAAGAAAAGATAAGCAAGAAAATTAGATTTAAATAAAAAGATTACTATCGGGACACCAACTTTTTAAAAATAAGATAAAGCAACCAATTAACTAACAAGATTTGAAATTAAAATAAAAGATTTAATTTTAAAAATTTTTGAAAATTAAAAAGAAAGAGTCAATCAAAGATTTTAAAATTTAAAATTAGAAAGAAAAAGTCAGACAAGATACGAAAAGATTTTAAAAATTTAAAGATTTTAAAATTCAAATTTAAAAGAAAGAAAAACAAACAAAATACTAAACTTTTAAAAATTGAATTAAAGTTAAAGATAAAATAAGTTTTTTTAATTTTAAAAAATTTTAAAATTCAAATTTTAAAAGAAAGCAAAACTAACAAGATACTAAAATTTAAAATTTTAAAATTGAAATAAGATAAGATAACAAAATTTTTGAAAATCAAATTTTGAAAAAGATAAGATAAAGATTTTAAAGATAAAAAAGTTAAACAAGAAAAACAAGATTAAAGACACCAAACTTAAAATTTTTTACTTTAAATTGAAAAATTTTCGAAAAATTTAAAAAGGAGAAACAAACACTAACAAGACACCAAACTAAAAATTTTTGAAATCAAAGACACTATTTTCGAAAATTTGAAAGAAAAACACTAAAAGACATCAAACTTAAAAATTTTGAAATCAAACAAAGAAAAACATAAAGAAAACTTCGAATACCAAGAAAGAAAAACAAGAACAATTTTCAAAAACTCAAGAAAAGAAATGAAAACCAAAGGGACACTAAACTTAATTTGTGACACCAAACTCAAACAAAAAAAAGATGACTAAAGATAAATTTTTAGAAAAGTTAAATAATTTTCGGAAATCAACAAGAAAAGAAATTAAAAGAAAACTAGTAAAAAGTACTTGATTTAAGGAGCAAGACAACCGTTAGTTTGTCAATCTTGAGCAATTCCCGGCAATGGCGCCAAAAACTTAGTGCGCGAAATTAGAACTCACACAACAGAACCGGTAAGTGGACCGGGTCGTCTAAGTGATACCTCAGGTGAGTGAGGAACGAATCCCACGAGGATTGCTGGATTGAGCAAGTTGTGGTTATCCTGCAGATGTTAGTCAGGTGAATAGAAAATTGTTGAGTTGAGAAATTAACTAAATTAATTAGTGATGACAAACATTATTTTTGGGCAAAATAAATAATTAGTGTTGAGTGTTAATAATTATATGTTACTAATTATTTATTATATGTTGCAGGCCAAAACTTAGTTTAGCAGCCCAAATTGGTATGAAATAATATAGCAAGGCTGATGGATCAATAAAACAAGCAAAGCCCAAAAGATTTTTTTTTTTTTTTTTTTTTTTTTTTTTTCTTTTTTTCTAATTTTAGTATTTGCTAAGGACATAAGAAGAACGTGCTTGGGAGCATATGAAAAGAGTAGACTTCAATCTTGATGAGAGTGGTGGGATTACTTGAATTGAATGGCACGGGTTTGGATCGGGTTTGATTAGCTTGGCACGTTGGTTCCTTTGGCTTTGTTTCTTTGGACTTTGCTTGATTTATTGATCATCAGACTTGCTATATATATTTATACAATTTTTTTATTATCAAAACTCTGTTTTGATTATAGCATGTAAGATAAATTAGTAACATATAAATTATTTTTTTTTTTTTTTTTTTTTTATTTGGCCCAAAATAATGTTTCATCACTAAAATTATGAATTTCTCAACTCAACAATTTCTATTCAGCACATCTGCAGGATAACCACAACTTGCTCAATACGGCAATCCTCGTGAGATTCGACCATCACTGAGTATATAGCAGACCGGCATTACCTTCTAGTGTGGAGTTCTAATTATCCACAGGTTTGCGCCATTGCCGGGAATTGCTCAAGATTGACAAACTAACGTGTTTGTCTTAATCAAGTAACTTATTACTAGTTTCCTATTTAATTTTTCTTGTGATTTCCGAAAATTATTTAACTTTTCTAAAAATTTATCTTTGTACTTTTTTTTGTTTGAGGACAAACAAAAACTTAAGTTTGGTGTATTTTTTTTATTTTTCTTGAGTTTTGAATTTTCTTGTTTTTTTTTTTTCTTTTTCTTTTTTTTTTTTTCTTTTTTTTTTTTTTTTTTCTTTTTTTTTTTTTTTTTTTTTTTTTTTTTTTTTTTTTTTCTTTTCGCCCTTTTTTTTTTTTTTTTTTTTTTTTTTTTTTTTTTTTTTTTTGTGAATATTTTAAATTGGTATTCGAAGATTTTCTTTATGGTTTCTTTGTTGAATTTCAAATTTTTTAAAAAAAAAAAAAAAAATGTTTTTCTTTCAATTTTCAAATAGTGCTTTTTGATCAAAATTTTTTTTTTTTTTTTTGTTAGTGTTTGTTTCTCCTTTTTAAATTTTTCAGAAAAATTTTTCAATTTAAAGTAAAAATTTTAAGTATATAAAAAAAAAAAAAATTTTTCTTGTTTAATTTTTTATCTTTTTAAAAATCTTTATCTTTATCTTTTTCAAAAATTTGATTTTCAAAAATTTTGTTATTCTTATCTTATCAATTTAAAATTGTTTTTTTTTAAATTTAGTTGTCTTGTAGTTTTGCTTCTTTTAAAATATTGAATTTAAAATTTTTTAAATTAAAAAAAAAACGTATTTTATCTTTAACTTAATTCAATTTTAAAAAGTTTAGTATTTTGTTGTTTTCTTCTTTAATTGTGAATTTATAAAATCTATAAATGTTTTAAATCTTTATCGTATCTGTCTGACTTTTTTCTTTCTATTTTAAAATTTTAAAATCTTTATTAAAAAAAAATCTCTTTTATTTTCAAAAATTTTAAAATTAATCTTTATTTAATTGCAAATCTTGTTTACTTTCTAGTTCAAACAATTCTCTTTTATTCTTATTTTTAAAAATATTTTTTTTTTCCATGTTAGAATTGACGTCTTTATTTAAATCTAATTTGCTTGCTTATTTTTCTTCTTTATTTTTATCCTTATCCTTTTTCTTTCTTTTGATTTTTATAAAATTTGTTAATTTCCTTAATCCATTCTTTTAAATTCAAAATTTTAAAAGTTGAGTATTAGTTAGTTTTCTCTTTTTCAATTTTGAATCTGAAACTAAAAAAAAAATCTCTTTTCAAACTTTTCAAAACTTGCAAAAATCAAATTTCTATCTTTAATTTTAATGTTACTCTTATCTGTTTGCTTTCTTGACTTGTCTTTTTAATTTTAAAATTCAAAATTCTTTAAAAAAAAAAATGTTTCTTTTTAATGTTCAAAAATAATTTAAGAACCAAATCTTCTATCTTTATTTTCAAAATATTTTAATTAATTGTTGCTTTATCTTGTTTAAATTTTTAAAGATTTTTTTTTTTTTTGTCTTTCTTTCAAATTTGAATTTCAAAATCTTTATTTGAATTCCCGTCTATTTCTTTGATTCAAATTTTGGTATCTTATCTTTATTCTTATTTAAATTTAAATTTTAAAAGTTTGTGTTCCTTTAGTGTTATTTCTCATATCTTTTTGAGTTCGAAAAATTTTAGATAAATAAAAAAATATTTTTGTTTTTATTTTTATCAAAAAAAAAAAAAAAAAAATTTTCTATTTCAATTTAGTATTTCTACTTTTTATTATTTATTATCGAAATTAAAAAAATAAAAAAAATAAAAAATATATTTAATTCTTATTTTTGATAATCTATCGGTAGTTCTTTTAGGACTTTGACATAGAGACTTCCACTTTTTCCTGTCTCTTGTCAGGTTTAAGAATACTAAAAATCACTGGATCCGAAGATGGGAATGAAGAATTCAGGAGAACTCTGGGCTGTTACACAGTTCCACTCCTGACTTTTAAAAGGAGTATTGTTATCACAGTACCTATTAGATTCCAGATGACTTTAAGTGTGAATGAATGACGCGGATAAATTTATTACGGCTTTATTGACACTTAATTTTTAGTATGTTTTAGTAGAATCTAGTACTCATTAGGATGTTTTCATTAGTTTTATGTATTAAATTCAACATATTCGACTTCTAGATATTGTTGTGTTTTACTTGATTTCAGGTATTTCTGGCTGAAATTGAGGACTTGAGCAAAAATCAGATTCGAGGTTGAAAGAAGGACTGTGATGCTGTTGGATTCACCTCCCTAGCACTCAAGTGGATTTCTGAGCACAAGAACCGAAATGGCTAGTCTTTCCAATTGTGTTGAGAAGTAGACAATCCAGGGCTTTCCATTAATGGTATAATAGTCCTACTTTGGCCAAAGAATAGATGACACAAACTGCGCTTCAACGCCAGCTTCTCCCAAAATCTTGCGTCCAGCGCCAGAATAGGAGCCAAAAACCAGAGATGAACGCCCAAACTGGCACAAACTAGCGTTCAACTCCAAGGAGAACCTCTACACGTGCAAACCACTCCAAAAGTTCAGCCCAAAGCACACACCAAGTGGGCCACGAAATTGCGATTCTATGCATCAAATTAACTTACTCCTTTAACCCTAGTGACTAGTTTATTATAAAGTAGAACTTTGTATCATTGTTCACAGTCTTGGTACTCCGAGTTCCCCTCTGGGCAGAGACCAAATGAACTCCATTAATCACTATGTTATTTTCAATGGTAGAGTTCTACACCTCAAAGATTAAAGTGCGGAGCTCTGCTTTCCCAAAGATTTAATGCAATACTACTGTTTTCTATTCAATTGCAATCTTTTTATTTCGCTTCTAAGAGTAGTCATTCGCACTTCAACCTGATGGATGACGTGAACATATTCACCATTCCCTAATCGAAGCACGTGCTTGGACAACACTTCCTTCTACCTTCACGATATGGAGTATCTCTTAGATCTCTTAATCAAGAATCTTCGTGTTGTAAGCTAGAATGATCGCGGCATTCAATAGAATCCAGAAGGTCTCAACCTTGTCTGTGATATATCCGATAATGAATTAATGATATAACCAGACTGTGACGAGTTCCAAACTCGCGATTGCTGGGCATAGTGACAGACACAAAAGGATAGTAAACCTATTCCAGCATGATCGAGAACGACAGATGAATAGCCGTAACCATTTTCACTGAGAGAATAAGATGGAAACCAATTGACAAGGGTGGATTGCCTCCAGACGATTAGCCGTGCCGCGACAGAGCATTTGGATCATCTTTCCCGAGAGAAGACCGAAAGTATCCATTGACAGTGGTGATGCATCACATAAGCCAGCCATGGAAGGCAGTAAGACTGATTGGATGAATATAGTAGGAAAGCAGAGGTTCAGAGAAACGAAAGCAACTCTATTCGCTTATCTGAAATTACTGCACAGATGAATTACATAAGTATTTCTATCCTCTTTTATTATTAAATTATCAAAACTCATCACTATTTTATATCCACCTAACTGAGACTTTCAAGGTAACCATAGCTTGCTTAATACAAACAATCTCCGTGGATTATCGACCCTTACTCACGTAAGTATTATTGAACGACCCGTTGTACTTGCTGGTTAGTTTGTGCGAAGTGTAACCATGGTATTGCATCATGTGTTTGCGCCATCAGGGAAAGACAAGACGAGATTTACATAATCAAAGTGTAATCACAATTTCTGCGCACCAAGTTATTTGACCGTTGCGGATTGTTTATGTTTGGACAACTGACGGTTTCATTTGTTGCTCAGTATTAGGTAATTTTCTTTTTGTTTTCTTTTTAAAAAATTTTTAAAAACTCTTTCAAAAAAAAAATTCTCATCAGTTTTTCAAAAAAATAAAATAAATAATCTTTTCAAAAAAAAAATATATTTCTTCAAATGTTTAAAATGAATTCTAGTGTTTATGAAGCATTGAAGCCTGGGACTGGCTGTCAAGTCCATGTCTAAATTTTTTGGATTGGGGCTTCCAAACCATCAGCATAGAGGCAAGTTACATATTTGACAAGTAATGAGCAGTATATTCTAATATCTTACTGAAGCTTGGCTAGCCATGGCCATGTTTAGTGTTTTGGATCGGAGCTTTCATTGAAAGCTGGGCTGGTTAGTAGCCATGTCTAATTCCTGGACTGAAGCTTTAGACTAAGAATGCAAGATTCCTGGAATTCATATTAAAATTTGAATCCTTTATTTTTTCTTTTTCATAATAAATTTCGAAAAATCCAAAAAAATTTTAGAAATCATAAAAATTAAAAATTATTTTTCGTTCTTGTTTGAGTCAGGTGTCATGTTATAAAGTTTGGTGTCAATGCATGTGCATCTTTATTTTTCGAAAATTCTCATGCATTTCATAGTTGTTCTTCATGATCTCCAAGTTGTTCTTGGAATCTTTTGTTTGATCTTTGCAATTGCATGTTTTGTGTCTTTTCTTGTTTATTTCATTGCATTCTTTGATTCTTAGTGTCTAAGCATTAAGAATTCTAAGTTGGTGTCTAATTTTCTTTGCATTAAAAATTTTTCAAAATATGTCTTGATGTTCATCATGAATCTCATATGTGTTCTTGGGTTCATCTTGCACTTCATAGCATTCTGCATGCATCACATCGTTTGATCTAAAATTCTATGCATTGCATATTATTTTTCTTGTTTTTCTTCTCTCATTCATAAAATCAAAAATCAAAAAAATATCTTTTCCTTTTTTTTAAATTTCGAAAATTAGATTGACTTTTCAAAAAAAATTTAAATCAAAAAAAAAAAAAAAAAAAAAACAAATTTTCAATTTGAAAATCTCATCTTTTTTCAAAATTCTTTTCATAAAATCAAATCCTTTTTTAAAATTTTTTAGTTATTTTCGAAAAATTCCAAAAATATTTTTCAAAAAGCTTTTTCTTATTTTTATTTCAAATTTTCGAACATAACAATAACAATAATGTTTTTGATTTCAAAAATTGTTTCAAGTTTTTTGTAACTTACTTGTTAAGAAAATGCAAACTTTAAGTTATAGAATCATATCTTGTGATTTCTTGTAAATCAAAAGAAAAAAAAAAAAAAAAAAAAAAATCTTTTCAAAAACTAATTTTCATCATATCTTTCAAAAATATATTTTTTTCTTATCTTTTTCAAAATCATATCTTTTCAATAAAATTTGATTGCAAAATATCTTTTCCAACTTCTAACTCTCTTATCTTTTCACAAATTGTTTCAACTAACTAACTAACTTTTTGTTTGTTTCTTTTATCTTTTTCAAAACTACATAATAATCTCTCTCTTAATTTTCGAAAATATCTTCCCCTTTGCTGTAAGAGACAGACTAGAATCTGGTTGGACTCTCAACCCCAAGACAGCCTGAACTTTTGGGATAAGCTGGTCACGCTTTACTTAGCCAAGTTCTTCCTCCTCAAAAAGCTGCAGCAACTTAGATGGTGTTCAGGACCTTCAGACAGACAGGAAGTGACCCCTCTATGAGCTGGAAAAGATAACAAACAGCATTAGACCAAAAATATGTCCTTCTGACATGCTTCAGAATGGACCATCCTATTATATTCTATGTGTTTATCTAGACTATCCAAAATGTCATTGGATACTTCTGCAGGTGGATCCATTCACCTAAAGAAAACCCTGCAGAAGCTCAAGAACTCATTGACTGGTTTGTAATAAGTTCATGTATACTTCTGAGAGGAAATCCTGTAGTATGGAGCTGTAAGAAGGAGTTCTTAATTATACTCTGAATGCACATTTAGCTCAGACAAATATTGACTCAGTAACTCAATATGATTTCTCAGTATCTGAAATAGAATGCAAGCTGCATCCAACAATACTACAAGAGGCTTCTTATGCAGAAAAAGCTTATGATCCAGAAACCTCAAATGCAGAGCGGACATTACTTATCGTGAACCTTAGGGAACAACCTAATACCCATCATGGAAAATCATCCAAATCTCATGAAGGATCAAAAGCCTCAAAAAGTCTTTAATAATGGTGGAAGGGGAAGATAGATTAACAATAAATAAACCTTTTCCATCATCCCCTCAGCAACGAGACAGAGAATACTGAACAAAATACTTCTAATTTTAGCAACATAATCTCTGGTCTATCTAAGGCCACTGTAAGTTTCATGAATAAACAGGTCTTCCAATTAGAAATCTGGAGGTACAAGTGGGCTAGTTGAGTAAAAGGATCATTGAAATCCCTTCCCAAGTACTCTCCCAAGCAATACAGAAGAGAATCCAAGGAGATGCAAGGCCTGACATAAGCAAAATATCTCTCTTG
>QBTX01003036.1:0-12724 GCA_003063285.2 Arachis monticola | reverse complement strand
AGAAGATTTCTCTCCAGGGGATAAAGTGATCTCAGCCTACTTCCTAGATATCCCACCTCATCTCCCCACCATCCATCTCAGTACCTAAGGTTTCACCATCAACAAAGTTCTCTCCCTAAAACATGTGGAGATCATTGATGGAGCCAATGATTAAGGTTACTGCAAGAGGGGAAGATCTGAAGCATTACAACCACCATGACAAGGCAGAACGTCAAGCTAGTTACGCTAAAGAAGCGCTTCATGGGAGGCAACCCATGTTTTACATGCTTTTAAAAGTAGTTAATAAAGCAAGGTTCAGGATTTCAAATCAACTTGACATGCACTTGAATGAATCCTTTTGTGCAACATATAGTGAGGAACAAGTTTGGTGTTCAAGGCACACTAAGAGAACATAAATGTAACCCATATCATGTCATCTTAGGGGCCTTGAACAAATCGTTTACACCACATGGCACCAAACTAAGTTTGGTGTTGCCAATGTTGCATACATGGATGTTGAGTTAGTCAGTTGGTGTGCACTCATGAACAACACTTAGTAGTTAGAAACAAAAACTTTAAAAAGTAGTTACTCTTTCTTTTCTTTTTAAAATTTTGTCACCACTTTCCAAAAATTCATTAATCACATCCCTTTATTTGTAGGAGAATTGATGGGACAATTGAAGAAGGAGGATTCGGCCACCACAAAAGGAGAAGGACTATACACGTGTTTTCAAAGGGAAACATGGGGTGAATCCTTCCACAGGATAGAGCAAAGGCAAGATCAACAACAAAGAAGCCATCCAAAAGCTAATCAACATCCAAGCACACAAGGTGCACACATACATGAAATGCATAAAAAACAACTGGAACAGGCAGAAACTCTTTGACGAATACAGAGCGTTGCAGAAGGAGTTTACATGAACGAGATTGGACATCATGTAAACACTCAAGCCAGGCTCGGGTACCTAGTAGAACACTGCCTTATTCACCCGGAATCACAAGATATGAAGAAGTAAAGGATGAATTAGCGCGAGAAGAAAAGAGAGGGGTAGAAAAGAGTCATGAATCAGTAAGGAAGGCACTTGAGGAGTGGATGAAAGCAGACTAGCACGAATACGAGGAAACACAATTGGACACAAGAGGACAAACAAGAGGAAGAGCATGAGCACCCCCATTAGTAAAAGGTGGTGGAGTTCCCTTTGTTCCATCTTTTTCAAAGCTTTAAATAAGGAAAATCATGTATGAATAGAACATGTTTTCATGGTAGTTTAGGATTTTAAATTCTGCCTTTAAGTTGTCATTGCTTAAGTCTATGCTTGCTAGTCTAATGTCACTGCTGCATTTCACCTTGCTACTTGTATGCTTATCCTTTTTGAATCAAATAAAAGAGAATATGTATGCTATGAAAGACCAGAGTGAGGTTCATATTGTGGAGTAAGTTCCTAAGTTTGTGGTGTGGTAATAGATTAGCTAAGTTGGTTCACCAACAAGGTAGGAACTATCTGTCCTGAAGTCATATGCTTGAAACACACCCCATGAGACAAGCTAAATAACAAGATCCTAATAAGAAAAAGGAAAAGAAACAATAAGAGTTGAAAAGAAAGAAAAGTTAATAAAGAAATAAGGCTAGGCACCAAGGGCTTGAATCTTGAGGATGTGTCTGTGGTGCTCTTTACCAAGATCTGCTTGGATGAATAAGTTCTTTAGAGTGCTTCATCACTTGGTACTTGGGTTAACTTACCCGGGATTATCAACTGAAAAATCCACTATCAAGAGCAACCTTGCTACAGAATATTTAGTAACCCAAGAGGTGCTGGACACCAAGACCTCAAGGAAGAAAATAACAAACCATGTGCCTGTGGTGTGCATGATGGGGGAGAGAGACTTGAAGGAGTAAGTCCTTAGGGTGTTTCAACACCTATCACCTTGAACCAACTGGTTCGGGAGTGTTGGCTGAAAGCTTATCTTAAAGAGTCGCCCCCTCACAGAACACTTAGCCTAAGGAAGAAATAAACCTTGGAAAGACAAAGGGATCATATAATAAAAGTCTCAAAGGGTGTAATCAAGTGAGTATTACAGGCATGATAAAGGTCTGAAATCAGTAAAGGAATGAACCTTAAGTTGCTATGCATGAAACCCATAAAACCAAGAACATGACTTCCACAATAATGATTCATTCCTCTTGTCATTTCATTCATCATTCTCTTGTTCCAGTACTTGCTTAGGATAAGCCAAGCTTTAAGTTTGTGGTTGTGATGCCAGGGCATTTTGGCCAATTTCACTGTTTCTTTATGGTTTTAAGATAGTTTCATGTATTTTCTTAGGAAATAAGCAGTTTTGGGTAAATAATCACATTACATCTTGATTCAAGCAAAACATGTAAACTTCCTTGCTTCCTTTATCCTAAAATCAAGCAATAAAGTGCATCAAAGCTCTGATCCAAGTTATGAGACATGCATTATTCAATTTATCCGTTAATTCATGCATAATTCTCATGAAATCATGTAAAATTCACAATGTTTGCTTGAATCAAGATGTAAGTGATTATTTACCCAAAACTTGCTTTTTTCCTAAGAAAATGCATGAAACTACCTTTAAACCTTAAAGAAAAGGTCAGTGAAACTGGCCAAAATACCCTGGCATCAAGCCAGCTTCAAACCAGCTAGTAGTGCCTCATATTCGGCTTGGTTATTTGAAGCAGGGAACCCGAATTTGAGGAAAAGTTTGATTTGGGTTCCTGATCGCTTTTTATTATCACGCATGCGCCACTTCCGGTTTTGTTTGAGGAACCGTCTACATAGAGACTCTATTCTGTAGGGATTTCTGGGGTATCCGTAAACTCTACAATGAAGTCGGCCAGATACTATGATTTGATGGCTGTCCGAATTTCATATTGAAGGTCAAATTCGGACAACTCGACTGCCCATTGTAAGATTCTTCCTGCTAAGTCTGTCTTCTGTAGAATGCCTTTTATGGGCTGGTTGGTCCGAACCCTGATGATATGGCCTTGGAAATATGGGCGAAGTCATCGGGATGTTAGTATGAGAGAATAGGCGAATTTTTCTATTTTTGGTAGTTTAGTTCGGACCCTTGTAGTGATTTGCTAATGAAGTATATAGGTTGTTGTCCACTGTCGTCCTCTCGGACTAGTGCTGAGGTTACTGCCCGATTGCCTACTGCGAGGTACAATATAAGTGGCTTTCCTTCTCGTGGCCGAGTTAGAATAGGTGGTTTTCCCAAGAACCTTTTTAAATCCTGGAAGGCCTGCTCGCACTCTGCTGTCCATTCAAACCTCTTTCCCTTCTTTAGAGTGGCGTAGAAAGGGAGAGATCTTATTGCTGACCCAGCTAGAAATCTGGACAAGGCTACCAATCTTCCGTTGAGTTGTTGTACCTCTTTGACACAGGTCAGACTCTTTATGTTAAGTATAGCCTGGCATTTATCCGGGTTTGCCTCGATTCTTCTTTGTGTGAGCATAAAACCCAAGAATTTGCCAGCTTCTACTGCAAAAGTGCATTTTGCAGGGTTAAGTCACATACCATGGCTTCTTATAGTGTCGAATACTTGGGCGAGGTCGGACAGTATGACTCCTCACTTTGTGTCTTTACCAACATGTCGTCCACGTAGACTTCCATGACTTTCCCGATGTGGTCTGCAAAGACTTTATTCATTAATCTTTGATAAGTGACCCCTGCATTTTTGAGTCTGAATGGCATGACGACATAGCAGTAGTTTGCTTTTAGGGTTAAGAATGAGATTTTTTCTTGATCAGGTGGGTACATTGGGATTTGATTATATCCCGAATAAGCGTCCATAAATGAGAGGTATTTGTATCCAGAGGAGGCATCTACCAGTACATCGATGTTTGGGAGGGCGGGATAAGGGAATCTCTTTGGCATGTCTTGTTGAGATCAGTGTAGTGAGTGCACATCCGCCACTTCCCATTTGATTTTTTCACCAGACGATGTTAGCTAGCCATAGTGGGTATCTTGACTTTCCTATGAATCTGCCTCCTGTAGAGCTTGTATCTGCTACTTTCCAAGCTTGGGATCGCTTCTGCGCCCAAGCTTTCTACATCTCTGCTGTACTGGCTGAGATCCTGCGTGTATACTGCCAGCTTTTGTGGCACATCAGTTTAGGTCGTTATGCCTGCATGTCAGCGGCGCTTCCTTGCGAAGAGGTCTGACTTACTCTTCAATAACTGTTATGAAGTGACTCTTTTTACATCTCTTTAACAGTGAATAAAAAGATGTAAAATAAAAAAAAAAAAAGGATTATCATAGTTTATCTGGGACATCTCCGATTTGGAATTTATTTCTATTTATGCCTTGATTGTCGGATATGCTGCTGGTCCCTTCTTCCCGAACCTCACTTCCGAGGTCGAATGTGGGGGAACTTCTTTCCTCTGCCTCTGAAAGTGCTTGTAGAAAGCTTTGCTAGAGTTATAAGCAAAGACGGAGCGGTGCCGTCTTCTGGTATGCTTTTTATCATAGCTATCCCTTCTATGAGTGGGTAATTCATGCATCAGATTGTGGAGTCGAGATACTACTGCCCGAGCTGATCTTGAGCACTTGTGCCTCGCCCTATCTAGGGCATTGTAGGTTTGAACCTCACGTTGACCACGATTAGTCTATGTGAGTGTCCCTTTGATCGCTTTCCTCTTTCTCCAAAGGCGTTCGTGTGCGTTGAAGATGTACCCAAGTGGTTGGATGAGCTGTTCAGCTCCGAACAGGCTGTCTCGATATCTCTGAGTTCTTTTTCATCCAGAGCCAAGTTTGCTCGAAGCAATTTTGAACAACTGAGATTGTTCAGCTGCAACTTCCACTAGGTCTTACTGGTGCACGAAATTGCGAATCCACACTTTCAACAACTTCGTACCAGCAACCAGCAAGTGCACTGGGTCATCCAAGTAATACCTTACGTGAGTAGGGTGCGAATCCCACGGACGATTGTTGGTTTGAAGCAATCTATGTTATCTTGTAAATCTTAGTCAGGAAGTCAATTATGTTTATCAAATTGAATTGCTGAATAACCAGTAGAGCATAAATTAAAGTTACTGTTGTGCAGTAATGGAGAATATGTTTGGAGTTTTGGGAGATGCTTTTGTCTTCTAATCTCTGCTTTCCTCTGTTTCTGTTTCACGCACGCACGTCCCCTATGGCAAACTGGTGTGTTGTGGATCACCGTTGTCAATGGCTACCTTCCGTCCTCCAGTGAACTATCGCTCACGCGCTCTTGTCACAGCACGCTAATCCCGGTTGGTTCTCGATCGGTTGGGAATAGGATTTTTACTATCCTTTTGCATGCTGTCACTAACGCCCAGCCTTCAGGAGTTTGAAGGCTCGTAGTCATTCAATCCTTGAATCCTACTCGGAATACCACAGACAAGGGTTTAGACTTTCCGGATTCTCAATGAATGCTGCCATCGGCTTCTAGCTTATTACCACGGAGATTCTGATAAAGAATTAAGAGATACTCATTCAATCGGATATAGAACGGAGGAGGTCGTTGTCAGCACACGTTCATGGTTGATGAATGGTGATGAATGTCACTGATCATCACACCTTCATCACAGGTTAAGCGCGAATGAACATCTTAGATAGGAACAAGCGTGTTTGAATAGAAGACAGAAATACTTGCAATTTAATTCATCGAGACACAGCAGAGCTCCTCACCCCCAACAAGGGGTTTAGAGACTCATGCCGTCGAGAAATACAAAGTTTAGATCTGAAATTGTCATGAGATACAAAATAAGTCTCTAAAAGTTGTTTAAATACTAAACTAGTAGCCTAGGTTACAAAATATGATGGACTATGATGGATGATGCAGAGATCCACTTTCTGGGGCCCACTTGGGTGCTGGCACTTGTGGGCTGTATTGAACTTTAAAGCATCCACGTGCAGAGGCCATTTGTGGGTTGAACGCCAGTTTTTGTGCAGTTTGGGCATTCAACTCCAGTTTTGTGATCCTTTTCTGGCGCTGGACGCCAGAATGGGCAGAGGACTGGCGTTGAACGCCAGTGTACGTCGTCTATTATTGTCAAAGTATGGACTATTATATATTGCTGGAAATCCCTGGATGTCTACTTTCCAACGAATTGAAGCCGCCATTCGAGTTCTGTTACTCCAGAAAATCCACTTTGAGGCAGGGAGGTCAGAATCCAACAGCATCATCAGTCCCTTTTTCAGCCTGAATCAGATTTTTGCTCAGCTACTTCAATTTCAGCCGAAAAATCCTGAAATTACAGAAAAAATCACAACTCATAGTAAAGTCCAGAAATATGGATTTTTCCTAAAACTACTAGAAAGACAAATAAAAACTAACTAAAACATACTCAAAACTATATTGAAATTATCCCAAAAAGCGTATAAATATCCGCTCATCACAACACCAAAACTTAAACGATATGCTTTCCATCAAGCAACTAGAATAAATAGAAATAGAGACTTAATAGGTTTGAACGCAATAATATCTCAGAGGTTTTTGAATGAGCTCAGATTCTTATTAGATGAGTGGGACTAGAGCCTTTTACTTACTGAATACATTTGGCATCTCACTTTACACATTGAAGCCAGAGTGCATGGGATCTACTATAGGAAGTCAGAATTTCAGATAGTGTTATGATTCTCATCTTTAGTTCATATGATGATTCTTTGAACACAGCCCTTTCTTTTTACTGTAGTCTGGCCGTTTTTGGCCCTAAGCATTTGTTCTCCAGTATTTAATACCGGATACAATAATATGTCCACAGAACACATATCACGGTGTGAATCTCCTTTTCGATTGTAGACTCAGCTCTCTTGCTAAAGGTCCCCAACTTTCAGAGGTTCCAGAGTTCTTTAAAGCACACCTTCTTTTGCTCTGACTCCTTGACTTTTAAACCGCTCACCCAGTAGCATGTCTCAAGTTTTCACTTGACACCTTCACCACGCCACATAGCACTGATTGGTATTGAGGACAGCTTGTTTAGCCGCTATTTACTAGACCAGCGTAGTTCTTATCCTGTTAGTGCACCACCTATTATCCTACATATGCTTCAAAGCCTTGGGCATTCCTTTATTTGCCTTGCCTTTTACTTTTTTTTTGTTTTAAGGTTTGTTTTCTTCTTGCTTGTTTTTTTTTTTTTCGTGCAAGTCATTGCTCTTGCTGCTGGTTTTCTGCTTCAATGATATCATTTTTATGATTTTTTTTTTTTTTTCAATTTATCTCTCATGTTCATATTCTTGTCAAGACCAACAGATTTAACAGTTTTAAACATACAAATTCAAAAGACATATGCACTGTTCAAGCATTCATTCAGAAGACAGTAAGCATTGCTCACCACGATTTAATCCAATTAGGAATTTCTCTTATTAAAACTCGGAAATTTATTGCATCTTATTCAAAGATCTACTACTTTATCCATGTGTTGCTGATGATGAGAAAAAATAAAAAAAAAACTAAAAAGCTAAAATTGAGATAAAAGTCAAAATAGTAACTAAATTAGCAGTACTGAGTATGTAACAATCTAAAGCTAAAATTAAAATAAGGAACAGTTAGTCATCAGAGATTGAAGGCTAAGGGATTCAGACTCAACAACCTTGAGGTTTTGGAAGTGATGTTTCCTCTAGTCTGTGAGGTGCTTGGTCCTTCAAGAAGAGCAGTTTTTTGCGCTTTAGTTCCTTTAAATCACGCCCTTGCTCCTCTTGGAGTGGGTTGTTCTCTTTAGGGGCCCATGATCTTAGTGATCACGGATAAGCACACCAAACTATAGAGCTTTGCTTGTCTCAAGCAAAGAAAAAGAAGAAGATTATTAGGAGGCTCCTCCCACCATCCTGGCGTTTGAACGCCCAAACACTGCCTGTTTTGGCGTTCAAAACGCCCAAATGCTGCTCTCCTGGGCGTTCAAACGCCCAGTTGTTGCCCTTTTCTGGCGTTGAACGCCAGATAGCTATCCTTACTGGCGTTCAGTGCCCTATTGGATGCCATTTTGGGCGCTGAACGCCCAAAATGGCCCTTTACTGCGATTTTTCTTTGCCGAGTAAGCTCCTTATCATTGTTTTGTGTTTTTATGACTTCTTTATATGGTAAACTTATTGCAAGATGATTCTTTACCTTTAGTGTCAGTGAACTTATATATAAACAATATAAAAATAAAAATAGGGGCAAAATGCTTAGAGGATTGTTGCCCATGGCTGGGTTGCCTCCAGCAAGCGCTTCTTTATTGTCTTTAGCTGACCTTGGCTGACGCTTTTAATCTAGCTTCAGCCTTGAGCATTCTTGCTCAGGTGTTGCCGTTCAAGATAATGCTTGCATCTCTGTCCATTGACAATGAAGCTTCCTTAATCAGACATCAATATCTTGAAGCCCACATAACCATATGGTGCACACACTTGTAATCACGTATGGTCCCGCTCCTGGACCGGGATTTCACGTTTCCCGGGGAATAGCCTGAGTCTAGAGTTAAACAACAGGTACCTTCTTGTCCTGGTTCTAAAGATTCTAGATGACAGCTTTTTGTCATGCCACTTTTTTTATTTTATCTTTATAAAGCTTGGCATTTTTCGAAAGCTGTGAATCTGAATTCCTCTAGCTCATTTAGCTGGAGCAATCGTTTTTCTCCTCTAATTTGGCATCTAAGTTTAGGAATCTGTTGCCCAGTAGGCCTTATGTCTCCAGTTCACGGGCAAGATGGCATGCGCCTTACCATACACGAGTTGTATGGAGAGGTCCCTATAAGGGGTCTTGAATGCTGTTCTGTAGACCACAGAGCATCATCCATAGCTCCTTGCCCAATCCTTTCTTACTTGGGTAGTTTACTGTCCATTCCAGGATTCTCTTAATTCTCTGTTAGCAGACTTCGCTTGCCGATTGGTTTGTGGATGTATGGAGTGGACCACTTGTTGGCGAGAATTCCATATCGGACATTGCAGAGTAAAGCTGTTTGATGCAGAAGTGAGTGCCCCCATCACTGATTAAAAAAAAAATCACTCTAGGGACACAAACCTGCTAAAAGATATGTTTCTGGAGGAACATTCAGCACTGTTTTAGTCATCATGGGTGGGTGTGGCAATAGCCTCAACCCAATTTGAACAATAGTATACAACTGCCGACCAGAATATAAGTGTTGAGATATGATGGTGGGTAAACGGGTTCCCATGAAAGTCATTCAATCCCCATACATCAAACAACTCTATTTCCAAAGATTCCTTGTTTGGCATGGGTAACCATGAGGCAGATTCCAGCTCCTTGGCAACTGTCACAATTACGCGACAAACTCTCGGGAATCTTTAATAGAGAGTAAGGGGCCAATAGAAGTCACATTGGAGGACTTTGTGGCTGTTCGCTCACCTCCAAAATGGCCTCCATATTGATATCCATGGCAATGCCATTACGGATTATCTGTGCTTCCTCTCTGGGACACACCTACGGATAATTCCGCTGCACATCTCTTAAAGAGATAGGGTCATCCCACAAGTAGTATCTATTTGCATCAATAATTAGTTTCTTTTTTTTGTATTTATTGTTTATTCCTTGGGTATGAACCTGCTAGCTTTGAAGTTTGCAATACGGCAAAGCCATCGTGCTTCCTGAATGGCAAATAGATGCCCTGCAGGGAACGTCTCAGAGATCTCAAGAAGGGGAGGGACGTCCCTTCCACTGGCTCTATCCGTGGACAGATATGATCAGCTACTTGGTTCTCTGTCCCTTTTCTGTCTCTTATTTCTATATCAAAACTCTTGCCAGAAGCAATACCCATCTGATGATAGCCTTGGGTTTTGAATCCTGCTTTAGTGAGTAGATACTTAGAGCAGCAGCATCGGTCTAGTTACACAATCACCTTTGATCCTACTAAGTGAGGATCTGGAACTTGTCATGGCGTAAACCACTGCAAGTAATTCCTTTTCTGTGGCTTGTGTAATTTTTCTGGCATCAATTTACAAACGCGACGTGGCATAATAATATGACATTCATGAAGCTTGTCATGCATGCCAGTATCTGCCACAATGGTATGGTCACTGCATCACACATTAACTCAAATGGCAATGTCCAGTCCGGTGCAGAAATGACTTGTGCTGTGACCAGCTTAGCTTTCAGGTTTCAAACGCCTGTAAGCATGCGTGTGTCAAACACAAATGGCGTGTCAGCAGCTAGCAGATTGCTTAGGGGTTTTGCGATTTTACAAAAATCCTTTATAAACCTCCTATAGAATCCTGCATGCCCCAGAAAGCTTCTTGATTGCCTTTACATTGGCAGATGGTGTACATTTTTCAATTACCTCTATTTTTGCTTGATCTCACCTCTATTCCCTTGTTTGAGATTTTATGCCAAGAACAATTCCTTCAGTCACCTGAAGTGACACTTTTTCCAGTTTAAAACTAGGTTGGTTCTTGGCATCTTTTTCAGAACAAGTTTCAGTTGTGAACAAGACAGGAGCTGAATGAGTCTCCATATACTGAGAAGCCATCCAATGAAGATTCCAAAATTTTTCCACCATATCAGAAAAATAGAGAGCATGCATCTCTGAAGGTTGCGGGTGCATTGCATAGCCCAAGGGCATCCTTCTATAAGCAAAACACTCCGATGGGACATGTGATCATGCTTTCTGTTGATCCTGGGGATCTACTGCAATCTGGTTATAGCCTGAGTAGCCATCCAAAAAGCCAGTAATAATCATGACCTGCTAGTCTTCTCTAGCATCTGGTCTATGAATGTAAATGGAAAATGATCCTTTCTGGTGGCTGTATTGAGCCTTCTGTAGGTCAATACACATGCGCCACCTCTGTAACTGTTCTTGTAGGAACCAGTTCATTTTTTTCATTATGAATCCACTGTCATGCCTCCCTTTTTTGGAGACGACTTGACAGGGCTATACCCAGGGCTTAAAATGGGATAAATAATCCCAGCTCTAGTAATTTGGTGACCTCTTTCTGCACCACTCCTTCATGGCTGGATTCACCGCCTCTGTGTTGAACACTGGTTTGCATTAGCCTCCAATAGGATTTGTGGCATGCATCTAGCTAGGCTTATGCCCTTAAAGATCACCTATGCGACCACCAAGGTGTTCTGTGTGTCCTTAGCACTTGAATTAGTGCTCCTCTTCCTGTGAATTTAACAAGCTTTATCATCGAACGTCTCAAAAATGGAAAAGTGTCACCTTCTCTAGCAAATGCATATATTTAAGGATGGTGGCAGTGGCTTGAGCTCTGGTTTAGGAGGTTTTTTCCTCTTTCAGAAGAAAGTTCAGAGGCTCCTTTCATGTCCCCTGAATCCTCCAAATCAGCTGAACATCTTTAAAATGTTTCCAACTCTGATTCAGAGACTCTCAGCCATGTTGATCTCTTCTACCAAAGAGTCAATAAGGTCAACTTTCATGCAGTCTTTTGATGTGTCAGGATGCTGCATGGCTTTGACAGTGTTCAAGTTTGAACTCGTCATCGTTGACTCTCAGGTCATTTCCCCCTGCTTGGACGTCAATTAGGGATTGCCAGTTGCTAGCTAGGGTCTTCCTTAGAATGAGAGTAGCACTCTTTGTGCTCCTCCATTTCCAGCACAACAAAGTCAGTGGGAAAGGCGAATGGGCCCAACTCTGACAATCATTGTCCTCAATCACGCCTGATGGTATTTAATGGAGCCATCACAAGTTTGAGACATATCCGGGTTGGTTTAATTTTTCAGTTAACCAAGCTTTCTGATAGTGGATGCAGGTATTAGTGTTGATGCTTGCCCCAAGATCGCATAAGGCTGTCTTGGTGCAATACCTTCCAATATGCATGGTATCAGAAAACTCGCCAGGGTCTTTAAGCTTTTCAGGAAAGCTTTTCAGAATACTGCACTGCATCTTCAGTGAGGAGAACTCTTTCTGGTTTCTCTCCATCCTTTTTATGACTCAAGATCTCCTTTCATGAACTTGGCATAAGAAGTATTTGCTCAAGGTGCCTCTGCAAAAGGAATCTTTATTTCAAGAGTCCTTAGATATCTGCAAAGCGAGCAAATTGCTAGTCTGCTCCTCTTTCTGGGAGTTTTTGAGGATAACGTATCTTGGCTTTATATTCCTCAACCTTAGTGGTTAAAGAAGCCTTTTAGAGGGGTTGTTATCGAGCAACTTATGTGTGTCTGATCCTCACTGGCAATTTGATCCAGAGGTAGAATGCTGAGTGACGTTAGACGCCAGCTCACTGTCTGTTCCTGGCCCCTGAACGCCAGAAATGTGCCCCTGTTGGGCGTTCAAGCGCCAGTTCTTGCCCATTTCTGTCGTTGAACGCCACCCCTGCCTTGTTTCTGCGCGCTGAACGCCAGTTTTGGCATGGTCTGGGCGTTTCAGCGCCAGCCTTCCACCCATTTCTGGCGTTTAGTGCCAGAATTATTTTTCCTGGGCTCTTACTGTCCTATTATTATGCTTATTTCTTGAATTTTTAGATTTAAGTATTTAATGTTTTCCCACTTCTAATTGAACTGCTTGGCATTCTTCTGCTATTTCTTTGATAGCTTCTGCTTTGTTTGCTTAAACTGTTCTCTCCATATGTATATTAGCTATCCTTTCTCCTGTAACCTGTCTTTGAATTCAGCTTATCTGCTTTGTTTATGAAAACATTAATTGCTGAGTTGGATTCAAGCAGCTGTTTTACAGTATTGAATTCTGACTGTTATCTGTTTTTAAACCTCTTACATTCCATGGAAGGGTTGCTGCTAGATAACAGATGCTGAATTCCTGGCAACTGTATCAATGAGCCCTTAAGCTTCTTCAATTGTCTTACTCATCTTT
>QBTX01003035.1:0-12729 GCA_003063285.2 Arachis monticola | reverse complement strand
TTAAAGCTTACTAAAGAAAAACCCAATGGAAAAAATATCTTAGGGAAGGAAAAAGAGACATATAATTCTTCTGGATGGAGGACCGCCTACATTATCAAATACCTTGTCAACTAAAAATACGCTAATGAAAAAAAATCTGACAAGGAAAAAGAGTACAGTCTCTCCCTTTTGCCAACATCATAAACCTCGCGAGAATCGGCATATCCCAATCTCATGTACCCAATTTTCAAAGGAGGAGTTTGGAGTGACTGTTGTGAACAACTTGCCAGATTGTACTCGGAATGGATCTGTTAGGACACAATTGTCCATTTGATTTTGAAGGTCTTGAATGAAGAAGAATTTGGGAGAAATTTTTTTATTATTATACTAAAATTTCATAATGAACACTATTTGAAAAGTGAGCAAATGCATGCATATATCTTCTAAAAGGACAGTTGGTGCATTATAATCAATTACCACAAACCAGAATATATTGGATCGAACCTCCTGAGCCAAAAAACAACGGCCGCGGACACTCATGAATCGCTAGTATTTCGGCAAGATTAGAAGAGTTAGCAGCAATTATTGTCTGTTTCGTGGACCCCATGATATAGTTGTTCCACCATATGTGAACATGTATCTTGTTTTAGATCTCCCTTTACATGATCAGACAAAGTACCGACAATCTACATACCAACTAGATGACTGTGGATCATAGGGATAAAATAATCCCATATCTATCGTTCCATGAAGATATCGACAAAAATATTTGCTTGATTTCACTCAAATGTCTTCTGGTTGGAGAGAAAATATACCTAGTAAATTCACCACCGAATCATGTCAGGTCCGCTATTATTAGCCAAGATACAATTAGCACTCCAATGGCCACTAAAATAGTACTCAGGACCAAGATAATCTTCATTCTCTTTCTTTAGGACGGAAATATCACCATAGAAGAGATATGAATACTCATATCCTTTGTACCTTGACCAAAGGATCTTTAAGCACACATATCTTTAGTTCCCAATTGTGGAGGCAAGTATCTTCTTAATCCCGACAGGAGCTCCTCGGTCAGAAAGGTAGCTTAATGAGATGTACACCCACATTATCCAATAATCCTCTTAACCATATTTCTGAGACGTTGTTGATTGAAAAAGACTCCTATTCTTTTGGTAGCCCGAATCTACAGGCCAAGAACAAACCAAACATCCTGTTTTCCAGATCCTTTCATTCAAACTCTTCTTTCTAAGAGTATCTTACTTAATTTGGGACATCCTTCAGGGTTTACTAATCAAAATTTAATCATCAAACAGCTAGTTGACGCAATTTAATGCATATCAGATATGCAGATTTCTTTATGACAACACATTGACAGGATATCATCATCTTGAACTCCCTCATTTCTCCATATATCAGTAAGACGCAGCAAACTAATATTACCAACATTCCGTCACAATTGCCTACCAACCATATTAAGAATCTTTGCAATTGACTGGATAACCCTTGCGAATAATTGCAATTGGATATAAAGTATCGTGAACTTTCAGGGACTTTCATAGAGATATCCCGATCTAATGAGCCGTATAAATAGGCTGTTACCACATCCATAAATGCATATGTAGTTTATATGCAGAAATAACAACCTAAAATAATGCCACTGCCTTCCGCAATCCACATAAGGCGGAATACGATTTCTCTAAATCAATCGCCCTTGTGAAACATTTCTGCGGTCGCCAAAAGTCGGGTATTTGTAGCGGCACAAACAGTCGTCCATCCTTCCAATTCGTGTTCTCACAAGACCAACGGTATCCAAACGCTGACACGGGCAGCGGCACGGAGACAGGTCAAACGCACGGCACCCAAGACTCCGGACCACCAATGTCGCGTCTCATTCACCGATTGTAGCCTGGTCGCCAGCTCGCCTGTCCCTAACTCTCCCAGCGCTCTAAGATCCCAATAATCAGTTAACTGGCCCAATACATGCGCGACGTGTACGTCTTCGTAGGCCATACTCCACAAAAGAATGCACCTGCGTCCTTCCCGTCACATTCCATCCTAATTGTAGGTCAGAATGGCTTATCCTATTATGAGAGACCCACTATCGATAATGGCGAAATTGTTCAGTTACTACTTCTAGTGAATCAGTCAGAGTCATCGTTATATTCGCGATTTCGCCTGTTTCCATTGGTAATCAGACAATAAGGTCAGCTCCGAAGGATACTTGTTCATCACAATTTTCCCAGGATACCTAACGCTCGTATCTAGCATTAATAAATAAGTATACATATCAAATAATTTGGCACGAAAAGATATCTACGTTGTTCCACTAGAACTCGCTTTTTTAACCCTGAATCGGTAGTTTAACCCTTTCATCCTCCGAGAATTACTGTATTGTAAAACAAATGAAGCAGCCCCTGCTTCCTACACACTTCTGGGGTTGTTGGCTACGCACCAATATGCCCAATTCTCTTCAGACGCGAGGGTCACCCGCACAATTCTGTGTCCCAACTCGGACAACCCGTATGACCAAATAACCGAACGAGAGTGGCGCTATGTATCCCTGTTGGCGTGCACGTCGGGTGTCTCAAATCGCAACTTGGTTACATATCTCCTTCCACTGCGTAATCTCCAACATAAATATCGCATCCGGCAATTCATCTTGCTATTCTTTGCCAGATGTAATAATCTTTTAACCATTCCTAGTGTGTCCATAAATCCCATCGACGATCTAAATCGATCACGGATGATCGACATCAATAAGTTCCTATTCAGGAACTTTGCTTCTGCCCCTAATGCTTGAAAATTTTTTATTAGCATATCAAAAAATGACAGTCCGCAATCGGGCTTTAAACATCTACCAGTTTTATATTCTCAAGATACTACTATTGATCAGGAGAGATTCATATCAAACATATTCCCCAATCTTTGGGTCCAATTTGGTGGCGATAGGTGGTAGCAACATGGGCAACAATATCGCACATCCAAATATTCCTTAAAAATGAGACATTGGGCTGCATCGGCCATGACAGCATGCTAAGTTGCGCGCCACTAGGATGGAGACAACTACTATACGTGCTGAATCTCCCGTTATTTTCCTCAACTGTGAGAGCAACGAAGAAATAAGTATGTACGACATGTAAAATAAAATAGTATGTTCCCAAAATTGAAGTTGGAGATTGTTCTAGTAAGTACCTACGGTCTAGCAATTTAATTGACGCATTTATTCAATTCGATTCTTCAGCTAACCCATTTTCACTCGTGGTGAACATGAGGCCTACTGAATGATCTCCAAAATTTATTCCATTTAGCCAACCAATAAGCATCAAAGCTTGGGAACATTAAATCTCCAAGCATACATCAAGAACAAATTTTTTCTGAACCTGGGATTTTACTGGAAATTCATTTAATAAACTTGAATAGCACCAATCCAGTAATCTCGACAAATGCCAAGTGTTCGCCAAGGAAGATAATAAGAACCAACAATGTGACCATCTCAAAATATGTTCTAATTAAAAACAAAACTAACAAGATCCCACATCGGTGGATGAATATCCATACCTATATCACCCTTGAATCCTTTCCTAAAATTCAGGGGACTCTACAATCTCAATCTTTATTGCGTGAATGGCCCTTAAATTAAACTTTCCCTGACGGAAACACTGCAGCACAATAAAATTCCAACTTAGATTAAAATCTTCTGAGTTCTCTAGTGAATGGTGCCATCTTAGAGTTTTTAGTAATTCTCCTCATCATGGTCGTTTCTGGATGACCCATATCCTCGTGCCAAGTTATGAATTTATTTGGCTAGTAAACTTTCTGTATGTCAAGAACATGGGTGACTTCAATATGCAACAACTTGAGGATGATGTCACATAAAGGCTTGCTTTTTCATATGTGATACAGTAGAGAGTTCACAAAGGATCATCTTACTGTAGTTATGAACAACGCTTTTCTATAGCGACTCTCCATAAACTCCCGTCCAATGATAACTCACGATAAAGGGTAAGTAACCTGACGCTCATGTGTACATGGAGTCATCTCGCAAGATTCTTAACTCTACCTTGCTTGACGGGTGTTCTAGATTAAAAGGTAAGCTGGTTGAACCTGTGAACTGATTCCTATGAGCACAAGAAGGGATAGAAATGTTTCTCGAGTCCAAGAAGACCACTCCTTATTTGGTCAACGCTTACGGAGACGTATGTGACAACCAATGACACACTCTCGACGCTTAATGCTGGGAATCATTAAAGTGTCGGTCAAAAAGTGTAATATGGCATTAGATATTTTAAAAGATATAAAATTAAGAATAAAAAGAGGGATTAAGAGCAGAGAATACTCTATGGTTAAATCAGATGGTGTCAGTGGCAGATATTTTCAATAGCAAGCGCGTATAGGAGATGCTAGTGTGTCGCACTCTCGTATCATCTACTCTTTTGAATTACATTCAGATCACAATCCTTACCTTACTCCCATATGTGTTCGTATCGGGGCAAGGCTGCCTATCTAGGGCACAATCACCCAGCTGTACAAAAAGTGGAGCTAACCATCCCATCTCTCAGTTTCGAAAAACATCTCATCCCTAGAGGCTCTGTGTTCCACAACACGGCCTAAAATCACTCTGTCGGTTCTCAATCAGGTTAGAATAGAATCCCTTGATTGTTTTGCGTTTGTCATCACGCCCAGGCTTCACAACGAAAGTGTGTGGAGCTTCGTCACAAGTGCAGCTACAAATCCCAGGAATCCTACTCGGAATACCATAGACAAGGTTTATATTTTCTGGATTCTCAAGGATGTTGCCAATGGGTTCTAGTTTATACCATGAATATTCTGTTGGGGAATCTAGGAGATACACATTCAATCTTGTTTTTATGTAGAACGGAAGTGGGGGTCAGTCACGCGCGTTCTAGGTAGAATGATGATGAGTGTTACGGATCATCATTCATGATATTTCAAGTAGTGAAGCTTGCAAACTCATCTTGAAAGTAAGAAATAAAAAGAGATACCTCTGAAGTAAAAGTTGAATAAATAAAGCCTGTATGTGAAGTACTTTCCCAAAAGGAGTACTGTCACGAGCTCCACACCCTTAATCTATGGTGAGCAGAAACTCCACTATTGAAGAATATCGATACAGTCAAAAGTTCAAGCATGCCCGAATGGCCAGCCCCCTCAAACATGCTCAATGGCGGCTCCACAGATGAAGAATAAAACAAAAATGAGACCAAAGAAATTGAAACGTGGTCAAAAGGGACAAAATATAGTTACACTTGAGTAAAAAGTCTACTTATACTAAGAAAATGGCTACTAGGGTTTACATGCGTATGTCTATTGTAATCTCGATTTGCAGTAAATGTCCACTTCGGGGGCACCCCACTTGGTGTGAATGCTGTGGGGCTGAGCTTGGTGAATTCTTTATACCACGAGCTGAGGCTTTCTTGGAGTTGAACTACAAGTTATATAAACGTGTTTTGGGCATTCAACTCCGGATACATGACGTGTTTCATGTAGTACGATACACTCCAAGAACCTGTAGTAGGATGTTGTTGTACTAGGCGAATTCAACGACCACAGTGTATGTTCGTCATATCCACGAATATGGATGAGGATGAGTGTCACGTATTATATATTAGCTGTGATGAGCTGGGCTGGGATTGCTCTACTATTCCACTCGCGCGCTCTGCAGAGGAGCGCGCACAGATGGTTTGAATTTCCATTTAGCTCTCCAGAAAATCTATTACATCAGTGTGCTGCTGAGGGAGGTCAGATTCCCAACAGCAATCATAATCAGCATCGTCCTCTTTGTCACCTTTTTTCAGGAGTTCCTAGGCGTTCAAATCCCTCGATTTTCATGTGGCCCTTACCTGAAATCATAAGAAAAAACACAGCAAACTCAATAGCGTAAGGTTCCAGAAATGTGAATTATAAACATAAAAGACCTAAAGTTAAAAACATCCCTAAAGGTATCTTGAACTTACTAAAACTACCTTAAAAAACAATGCCAAAAATAATGCCAAAAATTCGTATAAATTATCCGCTTCATCACAAGACAATGCAAACTATAAAGCTATGAGGTTGGACTAACTCACAGCGAGTACAAAGCAGAAGTGCAAAGAAAAAAATATTAATTTCACGATAGCCAAGTAACTACCTATGGGATGAGATGCAGTTTATGGTCTTTAAGATGTGTGCAGACGAAATAATCCGTAGAGAGTGTACTCTAAGACAGGTAATGGCACAACAGGGATGCCTGCGGCTGCGGGCATGGGATTCAAGTAAGGAGGACCAGTTTTGTATGAGTTTGTAGTGTTCTTAAGTGTCACACAGTCTAGTCCCAAATGTGGGAATTCTTGAACTTGACCTTACTCTCCCTTAATAGGGATCGCCCTGGAGTTTGTGGCTGTAAACGTGACAGTTCACCAAAGAGCTGGATAACTTGACTATTGGATATTCGCCATGCCCCCTAACAAGGGATCTTAGAGATTGATTGTTTGATGTATGGGAATTGACTCATTAGTCTCTTCAACCATCAACTCAAGAACTTATATCGTCTAAAATGGTAGTGGTGCATGTGACTGGTATCTATAATGGGTAGTAAGCAATTGCGAACACACACCAAATAAGATACCAAGGACCGGTGCTGGAAAATCTCTACCAGAACACTAATCTTCAGCAGGTTGGTGTCCCCAGGGTACTAATCAATAATGGGGGCACTCACTTCTATAACAAACAGCTCGACTCAATTCTGCAACGTTACAGTGTTTGCCACAAAGTGGCAACTCGTATCATCCACAGACAAATGGGCAAAGCTGAAGTCTCTAATAGAGAACGTAAAAGAATCCTGGAATGGAACTGTTTATGTGCCCGTTAAGAAAAGGGAATTGGGCAAAAAGCTATAGCTTGGATGATGCTGTGTGGGCATACAGAACAGCATACAAGACTCCAATCGAGATGAGCCCCTTCCGCCTAATATACGGAAAGGCTTGCCAAATTTCAGTAGAGGTGGAACACAAAACCTACTGGACAACCAAATTCCTAAACCATGATGCCAAGTTAGCTGGTGAAAAAAGATTGCTCTAGCTAAATGAACTAGAGGAGTTCAGACTCAGTGCAGTTGAAAATGCAAAAACCAAGACATGAACAAAAATATAAAAAAAAAAAAAAAAAAGGTGGCATGACAAAAAGGTCATCCAGAAGTCTTTGAACCACCAGGACAAAAGAAGTTAGACTGACTCTTCAACATCTGTAGCTCAGACTAATTCCCGGAAAAACACTTATATCCGATGGAGAGATACCGTAACGTGAAACAATTGTGAATAGGGTACAGGTGTAGGTCCTCCTGACCCCAACTATTTGAGGAAATTTTGTGATAAAACCATAAAATTAAAAAAAAAAAAAAAAGTTCATTGTTAATGAACAGAGGATCAAACATTAATATCTGTTGAAAGCACATTTTAAGCAAGAATACTCAAAGCTGAGGCTTGAATGAATCTCAGTAAAGGTCCAGCTAAACACGATAAAGAAGCGCTTGCCGGGAGACAACCCGATATTTTCGTATCCTTAAGTTTAAATTTTATAATTTTTATTTAATAAAAAGTTTTTTTTTTAGAATTTGTTTTGAGAAATGGAAATCAGATCAAAATTGAAAAGTGGAAATTCACAGGATTACAGAAGGATTCCAGTGCAAAAAGCAGAGAAAAAGAGCTTGCTGGCGAAACCAATGCCCCAAAAGTAAGGGTTCACTCTCCAGCTGGGCGAATTAAACTCCAGAATGGATACCGCATTCTCGAGTCCGCAATTTAACGCCAATTGAAAAGGTACCATTAAATATTGCAGAGGCGTTAAACGCCAAATGGGCCACCATTCTTGGGCGGATTAAACGCAGAATGGCAACACTATTCTCGACTTGGACGTTTAACACCAGGAGTGATGTGTGTGTAGCAGCATCTTGGAGCGATTTAGCAAATAACGGTGGCGTTCCAGTTGCATTGAAGGGGTATGCTGTCGTTTACGCCAGCCAGGGTACCTGGCTGGCATTAAACGTCCCATATTGGCAATTACATTTGTGGCTGGTTTAAACGCGCCGATATATGAAACCAACATTTGGGCAGTGTTAAACGCCAGAATAAATACTATTCTGGGATATTAAGCGCCAGAAAGGTGACGGGACCAGAGATTTGCGTTCCTCCCACTCTTCAATTTTTTTTCAAACTTTTTTTTTTTTTTTTTTTTTATTGTTTAAAAAATCAATCAACTTTCCAAAATACAGGTTGTTATGTTCTAATTTTAGCTTTACCTCTGGTTTCAAATCTCTATCAAAATCCTTTGCCAAGTCTTCTTCTCAGAATTTACTCCATAATATCTCTGGGCAGGAACTATCTTTTCACTATTATAGCAAAAATCTCCTTCAAAATTATTGAAATCTCGCACACCCCCATTCTGAATATAAATATTAAGTCCAGCACCATTCACACTTTCAGCCCCCCATTCGAATTTGCGGTCTCCTCTGGCTCTCCTCCTTTCTCTTCTTTTGCTTGAGGACAAGCAACCCTTTAAAGTTTGGTGTGCTTTGGTAGATCACTAAGCTAAGGTGCTCACTCAAGATCATGGCTCCCAAAAGGCAAACCAATTCGTCCAGAGAGCAGAAGATGAATGAGGTCCAAAGGAGTCTTACTTGGAGTTAGAGAGTTCGTTAATCGCAAAGAACATGGCAGGGCACCATTTTACACCAAAATTAATGGGTATAAAGGTCCCAGTTAAATCCCGAAAGTATAAATGGTCCAATCTGACCACAGAAGATGAATATCCTGAGAATCCCCAAGCAGCAAAACATACGACCCAGAGGGGATAGGGAAGTTCATAAACCAACCCTGAGAACAAAACGTTGGGAGTAAAAATGCATGCGGTCCCAGGATTCTACTCGAAATACTGTGTGAGCTGGACAGTATAAGCAGTAGAGAATGACTGGAACTGCTTACCTTACCTACAGAACCATGGTCGGAGGGAGAATTATTTACTTCCATCTGGACAAAATAAGAGAGATCTTCAAATTGCCTTAACTGCAAGATGATCCTGAATCCTTCAATAGGAGGAAATTGGTCCGACGACAGACCCTATGATGGGTTGGAGTCCAGAGTTTCTGAGAAGATTCAGGTGAAGCCTCCCGTGGAACTAACCGTGACAACCAATTCAATAACGGTGGGTGTCCCAAAATAGTTACCAATCTACAAGAAGGGAATTCTCAAAAACCCAATTAAGAGCAAGAGGTTGGTTGGACTTCATTGGGCGTTCCAATACTGCACACTAGCAACCGTTCTGAGGTCACTATTAAAAAAGCGGTCAGCAGTGTGGATGATTTCTCATTCGCATCTTACTGAGGGATGTAAAGAAGTGTGAAGAAATTCGATTCATTGGCTTGATTGCTTGTGAGACTTGTACACAATTGCAAATACAAGAATGTTTGCCACTAAAGAGAACTCAATGACCTGGCAACATTACCCAAGCTATACTCTCTTTGCCTTATGTATAAGCGATGCCATGGGTGAGGATGGGAGTAGATGAGTTCATCCCAATTGAACACCAAATCACCAAGAAGTCAGATGGAGCTGAAGACAAATGAAATAATTTCTCTAAAAGGACGGGCGCAGGAGTCCTCCCTGAACCTCCCTGAAATGACTTTACTGGACCCGCCTAGAAGCATTTGTTGCCAAGCTGCAAGAAACTATGTATAGCAACATTAAGGAAAGACACAGCAGAATCAGAATTGCATTCTCTGCAAATTGCTGAAGGAACAAGAGAAGCATTGAGGCCTGGTGACTGAACAAGGAGCTGAAGCACCAAGAAAGGCTCTCCTTGAAGGGTCAAATTACCCCACAAGTGAGGAGAGCATCCATCTTTCTCAAAGACCAATGGTTGTTGAGTCCTAACTGTGTGATAACCTCTATCATTAGGACTCATTTTAGAGTTCATTTAACTCTCTTTTGTGTTTTCTTTTCTATTAGTACTTTATCTTATGTTGTATCTTTCTAAGTCTTGTTCTTAATTCATGATTAATAAACATATTTAAGTCTATGCCTATAAAAGCATGAATGCTTATGAATCCATTCACCCTTCTACTTAAATGGAAAATGCTTTTAATCACCAAAAGAACAAGAAGTGCAGGATTTCGAATTCATCTCTGAAACCAGTTGAATTAGCTTGACGTGGCCCTAAGGGGGTGACAATACTTTTGTTTTCTGGAATGAATGCGTCCTGCAACAGTTTGCCAATGTCTTTTGAATATATGGTTGATTAAAGAATTAAACTGTTGGCTCTTGAAGTAGTAATGAGGAGACGAGACAATGTTACTTGAGGACTCTAAAAAAGTCATTCAAATTGACTTTTGAAGCAAGAAAAAAGCAGTGAATTCAATCAAGAAATAAAGAAGAAAGAAAACGAAAAAACAAGAAAAAAGAGTGAGAGGAGGCAGCAAGCGAAGAGAAGATAGGATTCGTGCGAAAGAGAAGAAACTGAGAGAGAGAGAGATAAAAAAAAGTGATCCAAGACAAAAACAGAGTGTGCTCTAAGAACCTGCTCGAGGGACACCTCATAATAGGAGGACCTCATAGTGCTAAAGCTGGTGAGTGTCACAAATCTAAAAAGGGGTCACAACCACACGTTATTTGTGTCTGTAGCGCATGTATGTTTACTTTCCAGATGGTAATATCTTGGCGGTAAGACCTGATATAGTGCTTTGGGCCACAGCCACGAGACTGGTCATTAACGTTATGGTAGCCATGTTCAAGGGAATCATCACACTTAACTAGGAGAATCAGTAAACGGAGCTACTTGAATTCTAAGTTCCTATGCATGCCAATCATTTCTAGGGATCATTCAAAGGATAAAAGGAGATGCCAAAACTCGTTCAGAAGCCAGGAAAAAGATATAGTCACCGCTCACATCTAGATGTAGGGCTAAGTTTACATATGATAGTTTGGTGGGAGGAATCTACTAGTATGTTCTCTTTCTGTATTCCTAATTGATTTCAGAGTTCGTTGGGGACTAAGTTCAAACATTTACGCCCTTCGGATGATGGTGTGTGATGAACGGAATAATCTTATACCGCTTGATTTTGGCACTGTATTTTAGATATGTTTTTAAAAAAAAAATTTTAGTTTTTTTGTATGTTTTTATTAGTTTGGTTATTAAATATTCACTTTCTGGCTTTTACTTAGAGTTTTGTGGTTTTTTTCTGTGATGTTCTGGATAATTCCTCCGATGATAACAAATTTGAGGACTGAAAAAAAAAAAATCTGATTCAGTAGGACTGGAAAAAGGACTGCATGTGCTTGGATTCTGACTACCCTGCACTCGAGTGTGATTTTTCTGGGAGCTACAGGACCCAATTAGCGTGCGCATCTCACTTGCGGTTGGAAGCACTCAGAACATCCATGGCTTCCAGCAATGTATAATAGTTATACTTTCAGATATTGATGCCCAAACTGCGTTTAAATCATCTTCAGAATTCCCGGGTTTAACGCCGGAACTCACAAAAATTGGATTATTAACGCGCCAAACTGGCACAAAAGTGGGTTTAACCCAGAAAAAGTCTCTACACATGAAAGCTTCAATGCTCAGCCCAAGCATCACACCAAGTGGCCCCGGAAGTGGATTTTTACGTCATTTACTCATTCTGTATACCTAGGTTACTAGTTCACTATAATAGGATATTTTGACATTGTATCTGACCTCATGACACATTACACGATTCTTAATTGTATCTTCTACTGCAAGTGCGGCAATCAGTATCAGACGTTGAAGACAGTTTCCTGGTGAGAATAACCTTGCGCCATTGGATCTCTAATCCCACTGTGTCTTGGGCGTCGAGATGCTCTAGCAAGTGACCGAGTCGATAAATGGGCAATACTATTCTATTCTTCAATCAATTTTTTTTTTTTTTTTTTTTTTTTTTTTTTAATTAATATATTGATCAACTTATATATATGTGCAAATGATCTGTGACACTTCTCATTCATTCTCACCTGTCCATGAGAAAGCGCCCTTGTGCCTCATACGAGTGACACCACGACACGAGAGAAAAAAATGGCTGTGCCTGAGCAGGAACCACCTGCCGTGTCTACTTTCTGATTTGTAATTTTTGACCTATCTGCTTTGGAATCCTTAACCAGACGATGCTATACATGGTATAGAGCGTAGACATTATTGAATTTGCTTTGGCATTCTCAAATGAGAATCCGCGGAAGGTCTCATAACCTTGTCTGTGTGTGTGTTTCTGAGAGGTAGGATTCAAGGAGGTTGAAATGATCTTTGCCGAGCTTTCTTACTAACCTCCTGAGGACTGGGCGGCGTATTAGTTGACAGGATGCCAAAAAAAATCAATCTGGAGTCTATTCCAACAAGCGGAATGTAGAACCGACAGAATATGATGTTTAGCTCGTTGTGTGACAGAGCAGCGTTGGACAAATTTTACACTGTCAGAGGATGGGCAGTATCCGGTAGCCATGGGTTACAGAACGGTTAAAACTACACTAACATACAGACTTCCCAATGGAAAGGAAGCCTTTTGTCGGTGGGTGCTATGAAGAATCGAAAAACAGTGGGCAAGAAAAAGCAGAGGATTCAGAATGAATCTTAGAGACAGTCGTGCAAAGGAACACACATCAACATGTTTCTCCTATGTGAGCTAGCAAAACAAGTATAATTTCCATGTTCTATTAGCGACTAGCTCGAGTGTCGACAAATTAAACCTGGAGAATA
>QBTX01003034.1:0-12732 GCA_003063285.2 Arachis monticola | reverse complement strand
TGGCTCAAGGAAAAGAAAAGTGTGGCAAAGAACATGAGGAAGCGTGGCACATGAAAGGAGCACAACAAAAAAAGTTCCAAGGAAGCAATGTTTCAATGCTCTGCTCACTTTGTGAGCTGAGCACAATTTGAAGCCAAGAAACAAGGAAAGGAAAAACAATGCTCAGCTCACCAAGTGAGCATTATTGGGCATTCATCAAAAGAAATTCAAGGAAATTATTTGTCAAATGCCTTCTCCAAGAGTCGAACCAAGAACCAAGGGGGAGTGGGGATGCGCTACTCACAAGGAAAATAAGCCAAGAATTGGCCAAAAGCATCCTCCAAGGTTTGAACTAAGCACCTCAAGGAAGAAAGGAGAGAGAAGCGCTACTTCCTTCACAAGGAAAAATCCAGCGCATGCTTCCCTCAAGTTTCGAACCAAGGACCCCTCTTTGAAGGAATTAATGCTCAGCTCACTTGGTGAGCAGAGCGCTACTCATGGTGCACCTCATACAAACATGACACGGCTAGGAAGCAGGATGCGCGCAGGACGTGCGCACAAGACCTCAATGCTCAACTCAACTTGTGAGCTGAGGATTCCCCTGGTGCCTTCCCCAACATTGCACGCTACAAGGGAACCCACACACAAGGCCTCAATGCTCAGCTCAACTTGTGAGCTGAGCATCCTCCTTGGAGCAATTTTCACATAGGCCAAAATTCAACCAAAAATCTATTTACATTCAATTCCTCACCAATTGAACCAAGGCCATCTAGATCCTCAAATCCAAAGCAAGCTAAGCCCATTATCATCACTTAAAGGCACAAGGATCAATTAGCTTAGGAATTTATTTTAATTGTAATTTGTTTAGAATTTYATTTTCATTTTTCAGCCTATAAAAAGGCATTTGTTTCATTTTCAAAGGGGTTGGCTCTAATAGAGAGCATTGGGGGCTGGCTCCATCAGGGAGCAATAGGAGTAGGATAGAATAGCTCTCTCTTTTAATTTTCTTTTGAATTTTTGGATTGGGAAGGAATGAATTCTGTTTCATTCCTGATTTGAGATTCATCTTGTTCTTTTACTGCATAATTCAATTTTCAATTGCTGTTTTAAATCTTCTTCTTCTACAATCTGTTCCTTTACTTTTCTGCAATTATTCTCTTGTTGGATCAAGGAAGGACTTGAGATCTAGACTTGTTTTCTAGTCTCTTCCACTCCTGAGATCTTCAACCCTCTTTTAAATTGCTGCAAATTAAGCATCACTCATATTCTGTTCTTAAATTTTCAAAGCATTTTTACTCTTCTGTTTGAGATCTACCTTAATTCAATTCATCTTCTACTTGTCTGTTTATTGCAATTCACTTGTTCTTGTTTAAATTCTGCAATCCCAATTCCCAATCCCCTTTACATTTAATGCAATTTACATTTCTTGCAATTTAAGTTTCAGCTATTTTACTTTCTTGTTCTTTAGGTTACTTGCAATTTTACTTTCTGCAGTATACTGCATTTTTAAATTCCTTGCAATGTATAGCTTTTCTGTTGGGTGCAATTTCAGCACAGGATTCAATAAATGTTGGCTTGACTAAACTAATCACCCACTAAGAGTGATTGATCCATCAATGCCTGTGGGATCGACCTCGCACTCTAATGAGTTTACTACTTGATGCGACCGGTACACTTGCCGGTGAGTTCTAGGTGTTTTGGAAATGTCGTTTTTCCAAGGGAAAAAGATACATCAGTAATCTTAGAAAGTGATTGGATCGCCATTCCTTGGCAATACAATCTTTCTAAACTTGAACAATTGCCCATTCTTGATTTAAGTTGCTCATCGGGAGAGAGATGAAGCTGTGGTCTACTGATTAGTACCAACATGTAATTTCCAAATCAAGCAGTGTGTAGGGAGGATTAAATGGTCACAACTATGCATCGCAAACGCCAATTTGGTTCAAGCATGAAGAAAGCATGATTCTCTAGCATGACTTTCCGTCATGCCCTTCTTCCAAGGTTTAAAGGAGATCTAATTATGGAGTGTTTCTTTTCCAAGACAATAAATCAGATGTGAATGAGATCGAAAGCCTTTCTTAGTAAGATCAAGTGGAAGATGGGAAAGAAGAAGCGAAGATGAAAAACTATAATTGATCCATCAAATTAGAACAGAGCTCCACTAACCCAACTAAAAGGGGTTGTAGTTGTTCGATAGCTCTAGGGCATCCCCAAAAAATGGAGAAAAAAGAATCCATGGCTAGACCAGTAGCAGGAGTTAATACTGAAGGAGAGTAGTTCCCAGAAAGTGCCAACTCTCTTCTGTTCAAACTACTACCTTATATAGTATAACTAGCGTGACGGTGCCTCATAACTCGGTTGCTCAGTTGTGGTTAGTTGTCTTCAAGAGATCTTGGATGTGGTGCTCATGGAGTCTTGAGGGTTATGAAGAAGCAATTCCAATCTTTATTGGGCGCCAGCTATGAGAGAAATGAATTTAGCTTTGGGAATTTAGTGAGTTTAATGTTGGCGTAATATTTTGAGTGCGAAGAACGTTAGTGGCATTCACCTTTTTTTCGCATTAACGTTCCCCCTTATATCCCACGTTAATTCCAACGTTAGAAATTTTAACGTGACTTCATACGTTTGCTTAACTCAATCTTTGGCCAACGTTAATAGGACTCACTTTTCCCATTAACGTGTTGGCTGTGTGCCCCTTTTTCGCAAAACAGTTATTGGGAAATCACTTTTCCCATTAAGGTTGCTTGGTCCTTTGCCCCAACGTTAGTTCATGTTAGCTTGGCTTACGTAGCTTTACGTGGGTCTCTATTCCCTTCAGAGAGCTTAGTGACACTCACCTTTGTCACTAATGCTCCAATTGCCTAAAGTTCCTACGTTAGAACCCACGGTTGAACTAAGGTTAACTAAGGTTAACTAGTTAATCGGTGGCCTTCAACTTAGGTATGAAGGCCATCTCCCAACGTTGTGACAATAAGTGGAAGTGTCACTAATGTTGTTCTTTGAATTCAACTCCACGTTAACTCTCACTTACAATTCTTAACGTGAGAGTTGAACGTTAGGGCAATGTTTAATGATCTCAATGTTAGTGACAAAAGTGAGCTGTGCACGTAACGTTGGTAGTTGTTGGATCCTCTTGCCACGTTAGAAGTTCATGTTAACTAAGTTAACGTGACTCTGAACGTGGGGCATTGCCTAATTTCGCAAACGTTTAGTGGTGTTCACTTTTACCAGTGTTAACGTTGAGGAGAAACGTTATTGGAGTTCAGCTGTTTCCGTTAACGTGGATCCTTCTTTTTTCTTCTAAACGTTAAGATAACAGCGTTAACTTAGTTAACGGTGCCTTAACGATAAGCTTATGAATGGCTTCGCAGTCGTTATGGTGATCACTTTTCTCATCCTAAATTGGCAGCTCTTGGGCCATCGCCACGTTAAGTCACGTTAACTAAGTTAATATGAATGCTAACGTGGTTCTTCCATGCTTCATTTGTCCTGAAATCAAACATTAAAGTGCATCAAAGCTCTAGCTCAGAAGTCATGAGATTATTAATGCAATATTATAAAAAATTCAAAATCTGGAAAAAAAACTCCATGAAATCATGCAAAATTCACAATAAGTTGGCTTAATGAAGGTGATAAATGATATTTTCACCCAAAATTGGGCTATCACTAGGAAAATGCAATGAAACTACCCTAAAACATAAAGAAAAGGTCAGTGAAACTGGGCTAGATGCTGGGCATGCAAGGCTCATGAGAGCTCACTGTCATAGCTATTGACACTTAAAGAAGGCCTATTGGGAGGCAACCCAATTTTATGTTTATTATGTTGATTTTATGTTTTCTTTAGGTTGATATCATGTAGAGATAAAAACAACTGGCAAAATTCAAAGCAATTCAAACATTAGCATAGAAAAACGCACACCTTGGAGGATAAGCTTACTGGCATTTAACGCCAGAATAGGGTGTCTAGGTGTCTCAGGTGGTCGTTAAACGCTCAGATATGGCTATCATTCTGGGCATTTAACGCCCAGAAATGGGTCACCAGACTGGCGTTAAACGCCAGAACAGAGCATCAAGTTGGCGTTAAACGCCCAAACTAACCTGTCTTGGCGTTAAGCCAGAAAGGATATAAAAGTTGGCGTTTAATGCCAGAAAGCATGGCAACATTCAGGGTTAATGCAGAATTCGCACTCTAAGACGTTTTTACACTGCCTAATTGGAATAGGGAATGTAAGTCCTTGACCCCATCAAAGGAATGTGGACTCGACAGGAGATCGCCGCACCTACCACACTCTCTCTCTCTCCTCCTCACACATCTCTATAAACACTCTACCTCAACAACCTCAACTCACCTATCAATTCCTATCTCTTCCCTATATTTCTTCCTCATCACCCCACATTGGTGGCAACGAAATTGTGATTCATCAATGGGCGCCATCAACCTGGTACGCTCAATTGACAATTCAACTCGTTTATCACAACTTCGCAACAACTAACCAGCAGTCACTGGGTCGTCCAAAGTAATAAACCATTACGTAAGTGAGGGTCGATCGACGGAGATTGTTTGGTATGAGCAAGCTATGGTCATTCTTGTAAAATCTCAGTTAGGCGGACTCAAATGGTGTATGGAGGACTAAGACAAACATAAAATTAAAATACGAGATAGCTTATGCATAATTCATTGGTGAGAATTTCAGATAACGTATGGAATTGATTTGTCCCTTCCGTCCTCTGCTTTCTCTATCTGTCTTCATCAATCCAATTTCTTACTGCTTTCCATGGCAAGCTGTGTGTTTGGTGTACCTGGTTGTCAATGGATACCCGTCCCGTCCTCGTCAGTTGAACAATGTTACAGAACGCGCTCTGTCACAGCACAGGTTTATTATGCTGTCGGTTCTCGTATCTGTTGGAATGAATCCAGTGATTCCTTTGCGTCTGTCCCTACGAGCGCTCCAACAAATCGCGAGTTTGAAGCCGTCACAGATCCTGGAATCTCATTTGGAATCCATCAGAATACGCACAGACAGGTTTCAGACCTTCTGAATTTCTCTTGATGCCGGCCATCTCCAATTCTAGCTTATACCGACGAAGATTCTGATTTAGGAACACAAGAGATATCTACTCAATCTAATACGGTAGAACGAAGGTGGTTGTCCAGGCACACGTTATAGGTGGAAAAATGATGTGAGTGTGCACAGATCATCACATTCATCCAAGTTGAAGGAGACAGTGTTGCATTAATAATCGAGGTACAACAGAGCTCCAGCGACTTTGAATGACTATGGGGGCGTGTGTAAAATCCACAGCCGTTTGAAAATATATAAAAGAGGTCTAGGCATGGCGAGAGCGCCAGCCCCTATCGATCTAAGATAGCATAAGAAATACTCGAAAGATAGGCTACAAGATGAGAATACAATGTGTAAAAGGTCTATTTGTGTAAATGAGAAAGCTAAGTAGCGCCTAAGGTTTACAAAGATGAGTTAAATTAATAAAATCCAATTCCGGGCCCCCTTGGTGTGTGCTTGGGGCTGAGAATTGAAGCATTTTTGTGTAGAGGACTCTTCTGGAGTTAAACGCCAAGGGCTTTTTGGTGCCAGTTTGGGCGTTTAACTCCCCATTCTTGTGCTCAGTTTCCGGCGTTTTATGCCAAATTCTTGAGCTAGACTTGGAACGCCTAATTGGCCATCAAATGCTCTGGGCAAGAGTTATGGACTGTTAATCCATTGCTGATAAGCGCCAGGATGTCTAATTTTCAACGCAGTTGAGAGCGATCAATGTGGGCTTCTGTAGCTCCCAGAAAATCCCCTTTGAGTGCAGGGAGGTCAGAATCCAATGCATCTGCATCATTTACATTATTTTCTGTAAACGCCTAATAACTAGGACGCTACGTATAAATAGGACTGTTAAACTATTTTATTTATTTTGGTCTTGTTCTTTTGATCCATCTTTTTGATCTCTTGAACACATTTTTGGAGGATGATCCAGTCGGCATGCCTTGGACCATCAATCACTTAGGGTAGATTTTCAACGGTGGATTTTCTACACACCATAGATGTAAGGTGTGGAGCTTTGCTATACCTCGAGTATTATGCAATTACTACTGTTTTATATATCAATTCATGCTTATTCTTCGCTCTAAGATAATCCATTTCGACACCAGAACATTATGACCATGACTGAAATGCACTTATATACTCAACATCATCTGCACCTTATGAACGCGTGCTTGACAAAAAACTCTCCGTTCTAATGCAAACAGCTTGAATGCATCTCTTAGCCCTGGTTCATATCAGGAAGTCTTCGTGGTATAAAGCTAGAATCATTTGGCAGCATTCTTGAGATCCGGAAGTCTAAACTCTTATCTTGTGGTATTCTGACGTAGGATTCTGGGATGGGATGCTGTGAGCGAGCTTTAAAACTCAGAAGTGTTGGGCGGGTGACAGACGCAAAAGGATCTATGTGAATCCTAATTCCAGAATAAGTGAGAACACAGATAATTAGCCGTGTGGTGACAGCGTATTTTGGACCATCTTTATCATGAGAGGATGGACAATAGCCATGGCAACGGTGATCCCTAACATCAGCTTGCCCATATGAAAAGGAGTAAAAGGATTGGATGAAGGCAGTAGGAAAGCAGAGATTCAGGAAGCAACAGCATATTCGAACCTTACTCTGAAATCCCCACAATAATTGCATAATATCTCTATCTTTATTTTATGTTTTTTTATCTTTTTGAATTATCAAACTCTAATAACCATTTTAACAATTGCCTGACTGAGATTTACAAGATGACCATACTTGCTTTAAGCCAAGCAATCTTGTGAGATCGAGCCCTTATCATGTAGGTTATACTTGGACGACTAGTGCACTTGCTGGTTAGTTTGTACGAAGTTTGTGAAAAAGCGATTGAGATTCATTGTGGGTACCAAAGTTGTTGGCGCAATTGAGATCACAATTTTGTACACCAACAGGGCTTTGTCAAAAGTGATCTTTCCAATAGGATATAGAAGATGAAAGCTCCCTATGTCTGGCATCTTCTTTGGTAGTTCATTCTGGACTAAAGCACTGCACTCATTGGTCAGTACCACAGTCTCATGCTTTGGCTCTTGTTAGGTAAGCTATTGCGGCTCTTTTTACCTCTGCAAGGAGTGGAAGAAAGCATGTTACAAGGGAGAAAACATGAAGAAAACAAGGAAAAGCAACACACCGAAGTGTGCATGGCGCAAAGCAACTGTGTGGCGTGCGCACAATGAGCTATTTAGTATGTTTGGGTTAAACGGCACAGGCAGCCTGTGCGACGGCACTAGGTGCCATGCTTCAGTCGAGGTGTGCGGAACGCACACCGTCTGTGCGGTCGCACCATGTCCTGCACGTATTGCATTAATGAACATGTGTTGTGCGGTATTTGGAGGCCTCTTGGCCATTTTTGGAAGGCTTGTAAGGTTGAATTTTGGATGCATATATGAAGGGGAACTCAAACCACATTTGAAGGCAAATGAGGACTTTAGAATAATTTTCCATAGTTTTAATAGGAGTGGAGTAGTGTAGATTAGGGAATTCTCTCTTGGGTTTAGTTAGGTTTGTAGCATTTTATACTTTCAAGGATTGCTTTTGGATTTTTGCAATTTACTTTATATTTTTTTTTTATTTTCTCTTTCAATTACATTACTTTTCTAACACTTTCTTATATTCTCCATTTCTCTTGTCAATATTTACTTTGGCCTTGCTATTTTGGGTTTCTTTATTGTTTTTTGGATGTTTGATGGCTTTTAATAAGATATCTTTGAGCTGCTATTGGCCCTTTGATCATTTATGGTTCATAACTTTTCAAAATATAATTTACCATTTTGCATGTTTTTGTGATTTGCCATTTTTTTTTTTGATGTGTTTGATGAAATTCCAACATCTTAGTTTTGGGGTAATTTCCACCCTTGGCTTGGGAAATGAGTCTATGAATTTCTAGAGCCATAATGTCCAACATTTTTTTTTTTTTTCTTGGTTGTTAGTTGTTATTGTTTCGCATAACCTAGCTTTTTTACTAAGGTAACTAGTAAGTTTAGCTAAGACTTGTAGATTGATAACAATTATGCTACTTAATACTTACTCTCCGATGTTAAGGGTTGACTTAGTGAGATTAATCCGATCACAATTATTAGTTGTGGTTATGGAAAGGAAAGGGATTTTAACTTCATCCTAAGTCAGGTGTGCATATTAATGTTTGAGAACCATCAATCCATCATTTAATAGTCTTACTTTCTCAGTATTACATACATAGTTTCTTTTAGTTCCTTTAATTTGAAGTTATTAATTCATTGCAATTTTGCCTTGTTGCTCTAATTCTTTATTGCGTACTTTCTTCATTGTAAAACACCTTTGCTTCTCATAACTCAAAATGTGTACACTTGTTGTCACTTAGTTCCTAGGGAAGAACGCACCCGAGGTCGAAATACTGTCGGTTTATATTTGCTTTGTATTGTGACATCTTTAGAATTAGATGATATTTGATGATGATGAGTCAAACTTGTAGTGGGACTTGGACTATACTTGCAACGTAATCCTATTTCTATTTTATAGTGTGAAAACCAAGGACAGCCATATCTTTGGTCTGCATTTCAAATTTTTCGGGCGCCATTACGAGAAGAGAACATAGCGTAAATTAAAATATTTTTGGTTGTTTGTTGTACAATATTGTCTAGTGTGAATAATACAGGTTTTGGGATTGTTTCTTATTTTCGCTATTCAATTCGATTTTTGTTTGCTCTTGCATTGATTGTCTTTACTTTTTATTTCCTATTTTTTTATTTTTTTATGAGTTTATACGTCTTCATTTGGATGGTTGTGATCATTTTGTAGGGTTTGATGACTTTTTATTTTGGTATTGCAATCATGGGTTTGGTAGCATTGGTATGGTGAAATTGTCGATTCACCCTTTTCACAAACTCCGCATAGCTTTGACAAACAAAGTGCACTGGGTCGTCATGTAATACTTACGTGAGTAGGTCGATCCACGGAGATTGAGGACATGAAGCAAGCATGGTCATTGCTTGTAAATCTCAGTTAGGCTATATTCAAATGGTTTGAGGTTTTGATAAATAAAAGATAAATAAAACAAAAAGAATAAGTCTTTTTTTTTTTTGTAATTCATTGGTGGGAATCTCAGATAAGCGTTTGGAGATGACTTTGTTGCTTCTAGAACATCTGCTTTCCTATTGTCTTCGTCAATGCCATGCGCACATCGGCTTCTGGCAAGCTGTAAGTTGGTGGAGCTGTATCACCGTTGTCAATGGCTAACATCGTCCTTCTCAGTGAAATGTCCAGCTACGGTTCTCACCGCAGGGCTAATCATCTGTCGGTTCTCACTTGTGATGGAATAAGATGCCATTGATCTTTTTGCACTCTTTACTAGGCGCCCAACAGTCGTGAGTTTGAAGCTCGTCACCAGTCATCCAACCTCCCAAATCCTACTCGGAAATATCACAGACAAGGTTTAGGACTTTCGCGGATCTCGAAGAATAGTCTAGCAAGGTGCGTTTCTAGCCTATACATGAAGGTTCTAATCTCAATGATTTGAATGCGTCTTTATCAAGAGAATGCTAGTCAAACAGCATGAATTAGAGACCCAAGAGAATATACTCCAGATGCGCATCAATGACTACGTTAAACATCATGTAGATCCGCTATGTGGTTGTCAGGCACGGGAGTCTTGGCTAGCGAGTACTAAAGTAAGTGAGTGAATTGTCATGTGGTCCGCTTCAGTGCTGAACGAATTAAGTATAGGAGAGTGATGTCTTGAGAAAAACTAGGACGTAAATTGAAAGAAAAACAATAGTAACTGTGTGCAGTTAAAATATAGCATGAGAACATAAGAGCCCCTCACCTTACTCTGAGGTGTAGAAACTCCACCATTTGAAATATATAAGACCGAAAAAGTTCTAGGCATGGCCAGAATGCCAAAAAGCTTACATAACAGTAAAATTAATAAAGGAAAAGACTCAATACAAAGTAGAGGATAAAGATACTTTTTATACTAAACTATAGTACTAGGTCTAGAAGATGAGTAGACTAGTCGCAGAATATCCACTTCCGGGGCCTTGGTGTGTATTTTGGGCTGAGCTATGAAGCTTTCAGACTGGCACTGAGGCATCTCTTGGTGAGTTTAACTCCAGCTTGGGCATGTTCCGGGTTTTACGCTAGAAGCGATTGGGGTTTCTCTGGTGGGGCGTTTGGACCAGTTTAGGCATGAAAGTCCGAGAAAGCTGAACGGTTGAAAACCATACGCCAAATTAATATATTGCTGATCAATGCCAGAGATGGTACTCTTTCCAACAACGAATTTGAGAAGCTACGCCAATTGCGCTTCTGTAGACTCCAGAAATCCACTTCGAGGGTGCAGCGGAGGGTCTGGAATCCAGCAGACATCGTACATCCTTTCTCAGCTTCCTCTAAAATTTAGAATTTTGGCTAGGATCCCTTCAAATTTAGCCGAAAAATACTGAGAAATCAAGAAACACATCAAACTCGATCAGTAAAGGTCTAGAAATATGCATGTTTGTAGATTTATAACTATAGTATCATAGAAAGATTACATAAAGAGACATATACTAAAAGTACTAAACACTAAAGGAGACCAAAAAATGCCGAAAGAAGCAGTAATAAATTAAACCGGCAGTCACCCTTAAATGGACTTTTGTCAAGAAACTAAACAAACTTACTTTTAGGTTTTGATGCACGAACAAGACAAGCGAGGAAATACAATATATCAGATAAATGTCAAATATCAATGGAAGCTTAGGTTTCTACATAGAATGAGAGCGGGCTAGTACTTTCTTTCTTTCTGAACAGTTTATCGGCATATTCACTTTATCTTTAAAGTTAAAATGATTGTCATCATAGGAATCTAGAATTCAGTATAGGGTTTATTGATTCTCTAGTTTTAGTATAATTGATGTCTTGAACTGACGGACGCTACTTATGAGTCTTGGCCTGTGACCCTAAGCATCTTGTTTTCAGTATTACCACACGGATAATAAAATGCCACAGACACACAAACTGGGTGAACCTTTTCAGATTGATACTCAGTTTGCTAGTACCCATAGTTAGAGGTGTCCAGGTTCTTTAAGCACACTCTTTTTGCTTGGATCACACTTTAACTATACTCCACAAGCTTTTTCACGTTGGACCATTCACTGTGACACAAGACATTGGGTTTAGGGAAGCTTGATTTACGCCACTTTAGGCAGCATGTTATACTTTGGGACCCTCCTATGCCTGATCTCAAAAGCCTTGGATCTCTTTTACCTTACATTTGGTTTAAAGGGCTATTGCGTTTTTTCTGCTTGTTTTTTCTTTTTTCTTCTATTTCTTTTTCTTTATCTTGTTCGGCATTTTTTTCAGCAAGCTTTGTATTTTTTCACATGCTTTTTCGCTTACTATCAAGAATCAATTTTATGATTTTTTTTTTTTTTTAAGTTCATCTTCTTGCTTCTTGTCACATTCTTTTCAAGAGCCCCAATTTTAACATTCATAAACTTCAACTATCAAGAAATCATCTTCAAGTTTCTCATTCAGAAATAACAAAAGTATTGCACCACATAAAATAAATTAAACTAATTTCAAGATAGAATTCGAAATTTATGCACTTCTTATTCTTTTGCAATTAGAAAATTTTTCATTTTAAGAAGGTGAACGGATTCATGGGACATTCATTGCTTCAAGGCATAGACACTAACATTCTAATGATCATGTAATAAGAACACAAACATAGGACAACATACAAGCATAAGAAGATGAAAAACAGAAAAAACAAATAACAGGCATTATTAAACGAAACTGGTGGCGACCTTAAGGCGTGATAGTGCGGCTACGTATCTTCTTCTTGAAGATCCTATAGAGTGCTTGAGCTCCTCAAATCTCTTCCTTACCTTTGTTTGTTCTCGCCTCATGGCTCTTTGGTCCTACTTCTCTAATTTCATGGAGGATGATGGGATGCCTCTTGATACTCCATCCTTAGTTGCTCCATGTTGAAACTCAATTCTCCTAAAGAGGTGTTGAGTTGCTCTCCAATAGATTGATGTGTGGAGGCAACATACATCCCTTGAGGCATCTCAAGGATTTTTGATGAGGGAATCCTCCTCATGCTCTTGTTGAGGTCCATGAGTGGGCTCTCTTGTTTGCTCCTCTCTTTTTAGTGATCAAGATCAGCCTATTTTCTGTGGCCACTAACTTCATAAAGAAGTAGGACTTGATGGACCTTTGAGATGAATCTCTCCATCCTTCGTGACTCCAGAGGTTGGAAACACTTGCCTTCCCTTTCCTCTTCTGAGGTTCTCCGGTCTTGGTGCCAATTAATGGTTATGGAAAATATAAAAGGCAACGTTTTTTCCACCCAAACTTAAAAGGTTTGCTCGTCCTCCGAGCAAAAGAAGAAAGAAGGAGAAGAAGAGATACAGAAATAGAGGGAGAGGAAGGTGGTGAGGGAATTCAGCCAAGGCGGTTAAGTATTGGAGATGTGTGAAAATGGAAGTGGTAAGCGAGGGTATTTATGGAAGAAAGGGGAGAAGAGAGTAACCATGTGGAAATCGAGTGGGTTGGGAGGGAAGTGGTTTAAATGATGGAAAATAGTGGAGTGGATGTGAGTGGTGCAAAGGTTGTGGGGAACCAAGCGTAGAGGAGTTGGATTCTGATAGTGCTCGAATGGTGTTTGGGGAGAGGGTGTTATGGAAGGTGGTGACGAAGATGAATGGAGAATATGCAAGT
>QBTX01003033.1:0-12752 GCA_003063285.2 Arachis monticola | reverse complement strand
ATCATGGTTGAAGACTTTGAAGGGAATGATCAAGAGATGGATTCAATCATTACTGAATTCTTATCTACAATTGAATCCTCTGCCATTGGACTTGACATGGAGATTAAAGAAGAAGAAGCACAACCTGCCATGCCCCTGGTGAACAATGAAGAAGAGATTGAATTGGAAGAAAGCTACCAAGAGGAAGAGGTTGATATTGAAGAAGCTTGCAAAGAGGTGGGAATTGTCAAGGAAGAACTCAAGGGAATAGAGCTGGAAATCACCTTGCCAAAGTTGCTGGAGACCTCTCCCCAAAGGCCATTACCACCCAATACAACATTCAAGTGGGTAAAATTTATATCCCTTAGCTTTCTCATTCCACTTGAATATGGTTTATTTGAGATAGATGGTCAACTTAGAGCTCTTTGTGGCTATAAGAGTAAGAGGGAGATGGTTAGTGGTAAGAATTGTCATGCAAGGTTCAATATGGTTGCCTGCTCCAAATTGAAGTACAAGGGTTGGTGTAAAGCTCAACTGAATGAGTCTAGGAAGTTGTTTGGCTGCTTTAGTGAGAATTCGGATTGCCTGCCACCGGGTTGAAAAAATGATGATCAACAAGAAAACGGGTGCAAAAGCAAGGTTTGGGACCCCGGAATTCATTCTGGCAATCAACACTCTTGGGGCCTTGTCACTTGCTTTAACCTGCTTGAAGGCTTTCTACGCCTAGTTTGGGATCCTGGAGGCCATTGGAATTACAAACATTAGTGGGGATTCAAGGATCAGTACAAGCACAAGCCACCATAACAAAGGACTCCCCAAATGTCCAACTTAAGGACTTTAACAAAAAGTGCTAGGTGGGAGACAACCCACCATGGTATGATCGTTCTTTTTTCATTTTTTTTAGTTTTATTTGTTTTTGAGTTTTATTTTATTTTATTATATTGAACCTGGAGTTTTGCATAACATTCATATTAGCATTGCATTCTGCATACTGCATTATTGAAAAAAAAAATACGCACGCGACGCGGCAGCGTCGCTGACGCGTCCACGTCACCAGTGCGTTGTGAAGAAAAGAAAGTAAACAGAGAGTCACGCAAAAGCGTGGCTAGAGGCGTGCCTCTGGCACAAATTGCCCCACGCGACCACGTCACTGACGCATCCGCGTCATGTGGGAAAAATGCCTCCCACGCGTCCGCGTCAACCACGTGAACGCGTGACCTGAAAATTGGCGTAAAAAGGGGTGCATGGCTGAAAGTTGTGATGGAGTGGGGCTGGAACCGCGCTAGAAGCACAAGCCCCACCACGCGAACGTGTGCCCCACGCGGCCGCGTCGTTTTCCAAAAATGGCCATCTACGCGATCGCGTCAACCACACGACCGCGTCACCCAGATTTTTGGCAAAATGCATTTAAAACAGAGAGTTGCGCGACCGTGACGCTGCCCTCGCGCTAATGGCACAAATCACTCCACGCGAACGCGTGACCCACGCGTCCGCATCACTTCATAGAAGCGCTATCCACGCGAACGCGTGAACCACACGACCGCGTCGCCTGCGCCGCACAACTTATCCAAACCAGCGCCAATTATCTTATCTTTTCTTTTCTAATCCTAATTTCTTCTATCTTTTCTTCTTTCTTTCTCCTTTCTTACTTTCTTTTTCTTCATCTTTTTAACTTCTCATCCTTTTTCACTTTCATTTTATTTTATTTAATTTATTTGCATACTTTCATTCATTGCATTTTAATTTTGTGCATATTTTTATTTTCTTTTCTAAATTTATTATTTTACCATTGGTGTTCAAATGTTCTTATTCAACTGTTACATCTTTTCTGGTATTTTCTTGGTGCTTATGACTTGTTTAATTCTGATTGGGTAACATTATTTAAATCAATGCTAATCTTTTATGATACTTGTACTTCTCTTGCATTGATATGAACTTATACTATCTTGCATTACCTACATTCCCCTCTCCTTTGTTGCAATGTTTGCACTATTGATATGCCACGTACTTCTATTATTTTCTCACTTGCATGTTGTAGCTACCATGTAATTGAGACCCTTATCATTTGGCATTAACCCAYCCATACTTCATTTATTTTCTTATCTTTATTTCTGGGTTACTCTTCTTCCCTTTTCTTTCAGGATGGCCACCCGGAAAGGAACCGGAAGACGTTTACATGGGGAGACAGACAAGTCCATCTGCAAAAATCTTCAGAGAAAAGCATCAGTTGGAGCCACCCATCCACATGTACATCTTAGCATGCACCGAGGACGGTGCAATCTTTAAGTGTGGGGAGGTCGATATCGATTTCCATGGGTTAGTTACTCTTCTATCTCAACACCAATGGTTTATTTTCCTTATTAGTTGTTGTATTTACATGTTTGATTGCATATTTGTTTGATTTTGTGCATATTTTACCACTTGGTTGAAGTAATATTTTCTTTTTCAAGAAATCTTTTTGAAAAATTTCACTAATTTAAATTGAAAAATTTTTTATGTTAAAACTTGTTTAAAGTTGTATTTGGAACATGGTTTTTGAGCCAAAAAACACACAACCCGTGAGATTTTGAGCTTATTTACATGGTTACATTATTTAACCATAAATTTTTATTCTTGTGTGTTTTCTTCTCTATGATTGCAATCTTTGCTTTGTTTCAGTCTATATGTCCAATATTTAGTGTATTTACATGCTTGCATATGATTGAGACCATTACTTGTTATTAGCTCACTTATCCCAAATAAGCCTACCTCTGATCGGGTCAAAATGGCGCTGTTGCCATTGCAAACGGTGCCTTATTATGGTTATTGTAAATATTTGCTTTTGCTGTTATTTGTTTTTTATTTTTGTTTTTATTTCTGCTTTTTCGTAAATTAAAGGAGGTTATTGGTTTTTTATTTAGTTATTAAAAAATTTTTTTAAAAAAATTTGTTCTTGGTGTTCATCTTGATCTCAAGTTGTTCTTCGTGTCATCTTGAACCTTCAAGTTGTTCTCTTCGTTTTGATAAAAAAAAAAATCTAAAACTTTTAAGTTTGGTGTCATTTATTATTTTTCTCTTTCCTCATCTAATTCAAAATATCTTTTCTCTTTTATTTTAATTGGAATTTTAGAAAATTTTATTTTAAAAAAATTTCAGAGTTTCTTATCTTAAATGTTTTATCTATCTTATCTTAGTTTTAAATTTCAAAATTCAAATTATTTTTCAAAATCATATCTTTTTTCAAAATCTTATCTTATCTTATTTCAAAATCAAATTTCAAATATATTTAAATTCCAAAAATTTCAAAAATTCCAAAATTTTAAATTTTAATTTTTAAATTTAAAATCAAACCTTTTCAAAATTAAATCTTTTTTTTCAAAGCTTTATCGCTTATATTGTTGACTTTGTCAAAATTTCAATTCAAAATTTCAAAATTTAAAATTTTCAAATTTCAAATTTCAAAATTTCAAAAATTTCAATTTCAATTTTAAAATTCAAATTTTAATTTTCAAATTCAAAAATTTAAATTAAATAACCTTTTAATAAAATTGTTTTTATTTTATTTTTAATTTGATTAGTACCATGAATTCTTCACCCCTCTCGCTTTGAGTTTTGGTTCCAATGCTGTTGCAAGAAGAAATGAAATTATAACAAGAACATGCGTCAAAGTCAAAACAATCAGAGATGGGAAGGAGCCACGAGGATTTGATCAACCCTTTTAGACAACAACACCCTCCAAGATACCATTGGACCCGACCATTCAACATTGCATGTCGAGACAATAGTTATGGTGGACCCTTTCGTGGCAAACCACCTCCACCAAACTACTATAGTCAAGAAAAACCATTCCGAGGTTGATACCAAGATGATAGATACAGTAGACCCCCGTGTAGTTACCAACAAGCCCATCATATGCCTATTGATCCACCTCCTCAACACAGCTTTGAACCATCACACTCACACAACTACACCATTCACCTCCATTTAACCCTAACACCTTATCCACCCCAAGTCCAACCCAATTACTCCCAGAACCACCACCTCCCTATGCACCATGTCCATACCCATCACCCCAAGAATCAAGGAAGCAACTCAAAGAAACATTTGAAAAAATTCATGCCACACTTCACCAATTGAATCAGGCGATAAATAGACTACCTTCTCGATGTTCGGACACTCAAGAACCCTCATGGATTCATGTGCGGCAATCTAATGAAGAACGTAGCATGAAGGAGATACTAGAAAACTCCAGTGGACAATATGAGCATGGCTTTGTAGTGGAACAAGTGGAGGAAGCCATAATAGTTAGACAGAGAGAGAGATAGAGTATGGACTTGGTGATGAACCTCCATGGGAACCTGAAGTCATAGAACCATTCTTATTCTAAGGAGTTTGAAATTGAATGTGAGGAGGGTGTACAACCTCCAAGTCATATCATGGTTGAAGACTTTGAAGGAAATGATCAAGAGATGGATTCAATCATTACTGAATTCTTATCTACAATTGAATCCCTCTGCCATTGGACTGACATGGAGATTAAAGAAAAAAGCACAACCTGCCATGCCCCTGGTGAACAATGAGAGAGATTGAATTGGAAGAAAGCTACCCAGAGGAAGAGGTTGATATTGAAGAAGCTTGCAAAAAGAGGTGGGAATTGTCAAGACTAGGACTTGATGATCAAGCTAATTAGTTCCCTTGAGTTAACTAAGTGGGATTAAAACCCAATTCTCATCATACCTGATAAGGATAACTAGGATAGAAATTCCAAATTCTTATACCTTGCCAAGAGATTTTATTATTATTAATTTATTTTTCTTGTCATTTAAATTACATGCTCCTTATTTCAAAAACCCCTAATTTACAAAACTCATAACCAATAATAAGAACATACCTCCCTGCAATTCCTTGAGAAGACGACCCGAGGTTTGAATACTTCGGTTATAAATTTTAAAAGGGGTTTGTTACTTGTGACAACCGAAACGTTTGTACGAAAGGATTTTCTGTTGGTTTAGAATCTATACTTACAACGCGATCACTCTTATTCTTTACCGATAGAAATCCGATCATCACTACCTTCTTGCATTTTTATCTGTTCTTACTGTATAAGAATTGAATTAGTGGAATTTGATTTGTGATTGTCTTAAAGAGCTTATTTACTTTTAACCAGGTAGACAAGAATCATATAATTGCATTCATATATATAGGTTGCATTGCATTGCATGAGTTCTACATGTTCCTACTCATTTATTTTGTCTCCTTCAACTAAGCATGAGGACATGCTAATATCTAAGTGTTGGGTGGTTGATAAACCATTATTTTATGGTTTATATTGTGCTTAATTGTGCGGTTTTATCAAATCTTTACCCACTTATTCATATGATTAGCATGCATTTATAATTCCTTCCTAAAAATACTTCATGATTGAAAACTTGCTTCCTAGAGACTCTTAATTATGTATTTTTATTCTTCTTTATTCCATTCGATGTCGTGATCTGTGTGTTAAGTGTTTCAAGCTTTATAGGGCACGAATGACTTGGAGATTAGAAAGGAAGCTTGGAAAAATGGAAGGAACACAAGAAATTGAGGAGATGACCAGCGAGAAGTGACGCGGACGCATGGGTCATGCGACCGCGCGATATAGAGGAAATTGCAGTGACGCAGACGCATGGCTCACGCGACCGTGCGGATTGGAAACTGCACAAGTGACATGAAGGCGTGGACGACGCGCACGCGTGGCAAGGCAAAATGCTGGATGACGCGAATGCATGGATGATGCGATCACGTGACGTGCGCGATCTGCAGAATTCGCTGGGGGCGATTTTGGGCCCTGTTTTGACCCGGTTTTCAGCCCAGAAAAGCATATTAGAGCCAGGAAACATGGAGAGACCAAACACAACATTCATTCCGCCTAATTTTAGTTTTAGATCTGATTTTACTCCTCCTCTAGGTTTTTCTTTCGTCTTCTCAAGGAATTGCAGGGAGGATTATAATTTTTTACATTGTATAGAAAAAGTGTTTTTTGGGTTTTCTGAATAAGAGAACAAAGTAAAGCTTTAATTGGCAAGAAAAATAACATTAATAATAGAAAATCTCCTTCGCAAGTGTTATAAGAACTGAAATCCCCCTATCATAGTTATCCTTATCAGGTGCGATGAGTGAGGATTGGATTCTGCTCCCACTTTAGTAACCCTTACTAACTAAAGGGTTAAGTTTAAGTGACTAATTATTGTGATCTTCATCACCTAGTCATATTGGTTGGATAGACTAGCTTCTAGAGCGATTCGACATCAATCTTTAGCAACACCTCCAATTTCTCATCAACAATGCTGAGTTTGGATATCTCAAGTGAGCATTACCATATTAATCAACCAAAGCCAAAAGGGAAGAAAATCTACTTGAATGAAAATAATTTTTTTACATAAATTTAAAGAAAGCAATCATAAGTCTGAAATACCTCAAATTATATATTAAATAAAGATATCAATTCTAACATAGGGAAGTTCATAAGTCAATTGCAGTAAATAATCAATTAAAATAAGTAAGAAAAATAAAAGTAGAAAGATAAATTAAAGGGAAACATTAACCTGGAAGGAAGTTGATTAAAATCCTTAATCCGTAAATCCTAAGAGAGAGGAGAGAGCCTCTCTCTCTCTAAACATTATATATAAAACCTAAAATCTGTGAATCATGAATGCCTGTTATTTATTGTTCGTATGAGATCGACATGGATGATTCCTGCCCACTTCCTATAGGCTTCTAGATCTCTATGTTTTCTGCCGAACATGGTGTTCAAAACAGCCTTAGAAATCGTCCCCTGCCTAGCGATTTCTCGTATTCGCGGTACGTTCCAACAGGTACGCTGCACTAAGCGTACAGCCCTGTGAAGCGTCGGTCCATCTGCGCTGATTTCGCCACGGACTTGCATCAATTTTTCCTAGGTCATGCTTCCGCCGATGATCCACCGCGTTCGGGCATCGCCTCGGCTCTCGCTCGGCAGTGACCGTGGTGGGATATTGGATGAAGTAATACATTATTATACACGTCGACGATACATGCAATGCAATACTCAGTTCACTAGCTCTAACCCAAACCGAAAGATCCGTTTTATCAATTATAGATAGGCTAGTTATCACAAAATTAGCACATAAAAAATACTGGGAGTATGAATCCCAGGTCGTCTCCCAACTGATGTGCAAAGGAGTGCTATTTGTATTAATCAGAATGTTTCTGATAAAAATGGGTTGAGTTGATAAATAAGAAAAAATTAAATTAGAGAATTTAGTAATTTAAATATAAATTTTTTTATAGTTTAATAAGATATAGAATTTTGGAAGCTCATATCTTGTTGGGATTACTCTCAAGATTAATTTGATGATTTGCAGGGTTATTCTGTTTAGTTATCCCTAACTAGGTAGAGGAAAGTCAAGCAAGTTGGAAAACTATTTCCTATTCACAAGTTCCAATCCCTCTTCCGTTAGAAACGGGCATGTAGTGTCAGTCACTAGAGCGACCGAAATCCTAAACTCACAGTCGAGTAACATAGCCAAATTACAATCCTCTCGTCTCATTGACAGCGTTTATCCATACTCCTAAGGTCCCTTTCAATCATACTGTCACACCGACAACCAGCCCAATTCATGAACTTTATATGCGAATCCTATCTCGTGCCTCTGCCATATGAATGTAAACTTCACAACATAAGAAAGGGGGAAATAAAATAGAAAAAAAAAAAAATTGTCATAAATAAATAATCAAAAGATCAATTTAAAAATAAGAAATAGTCTTTGTATTAATAAAATTTCTAAAAATAAATCACCAGTAATTCTGAATAAATCGAGACATGGAACTAGAAAGAGGAAGTAGGAGGGAAAAACACAACGATAGAATAATGAAGTCTTGGGGGAGACTGACATGTGGCGACCTCGCTATGGATTCATAACCTACATTGCTCAATTCATATTCCCATCCAAAAACCACATAGCAATTAAAAGGAATCCTATAGAACTGATGAATGTGTAGACAGGTAAAACCTTAGAGGAGGGTAAAATCAGATCTACAAACTAAAACTTAGGCGCAGTACCATATGAATGTCCTGTGTTTTGGGTCTACCCACCTCCCCCCACCCTCTAGTACATTTCCCTTGACGCACCTCTATTATGCTTCTTTCTCTGCTGAGATAAACCGGAGTTCACACATACCAGGGCCCAAAATCTCCCGCCAGGCCGATCATTTCTGACCAGATATGCTCACTAGTGCGCACTCACGTTGACTCGCATCATAACCATGCATTTCGCTCATCTATCCAAGCATATCTCTATTGCCTTATCGCCCGCAGAAGGTGTCGCGTCGCCACTGCCTTCATTGCTCACTTAGACTTCTCATGTGTTTTCCGCATATCTCGCAGTGGGCTCCTACTGATCAATGTACTCCGGTGCGCTGATGAGCCCATGCGTCTGCGTCACTGCAATTTCCTCTATATCGCGGCCGCGTGAGCCATACAGCCGCGTCACTTCTCGCTGGTCATCTCCTCAATTTTTTTTTGTAATTTTTGTTCCTTCATTTTTCCAAGCTTCCTTCTAATCTCCAAGTCATTCTTGCCCTATAAGAGCTTGAAGAACACTAACACAAAGATCAGACAGATCGAATGGAATTAAGAAGAAGAATAAAATTACATATTAAGGTCTCTAGGAAGCAGATTTCAATCGTTGATAGTATTTTTAGGAAGTGACCAGTCGTCCATCGTGCGAAGATACTAACGTTAGAGTCGCGACTAGTCGTAATGCATACTATCCATACGCATCACCGTCATCAATCCTGCGCGAACTCGTGATCACGCAACGTACATACTCTGTTGCACCTGTCGGCTCGTGCCGCTACGAAGCACGTAATCCCCCCAGAACCTAGTAATCATAATTCAACGAGAGCCTAATCATATATAAACCCAGTACATATCACTAGATTCAACATGGATTAGATTCACCCATCCCAACACTTCAGACTTGATTAGCATTCGCCTCAATGCTTCAGTTGCGAAGGAAGACAAAAATAAAGAGAGTCCAGCGCTTGCGACTAAGCATGTAGAGCACTATATACTGTCCACCTTGCACACAGCTCGCTTCACACAATTCACCCTCACCCTATATATTACTGGAAATGCGCAATTAATGTTCTATGCTCTACCTGCCACCTTAAATCGACGTCCCTAGAATTCTATAGCTCCTTAAGACAATCTACACAAATCCACTACACCGTCGTCCATCGACCCTATATCCTTCTCACAGCGCATAACCTGTACGAAACGTTCTCGTCCTACTCGTGCAAGGTCTACATCAGCTCACAAGTCAACTGACACACGATCAAAAAATCAGCTCCATAAGCCTCTCTCGCGGTAGCCGTGCCCTTACATCTTCGGACTTTTCTACTCACTCCAGCGCGTACTACACAAGCTGTCTATCAACTAAAGAGTGATATCGCATGCAGCATCAACGCCGTAGGAGAGTGTCGAGATCGTGAACTCAACATCACCTTCATACAGTCCTACATCACCTGCAGATATTACATCGTGACTCTCGCGACAGTAACCGAGTCATGTCTTTCGGCTTTCAACAAGTAAAAACCCTTTCTCGATTCGAAGATTTGCAGCTTACCAATAAACCGAATGTATTTTAAACCTCGTGTCGTCTCCTCAAGGAATTGCAGGGAAGGTCACTTTCCTCACTACTTGGTTATGAGTTTTGTAAATTAAGGGCGTTTTTGAAAATCTAAGGAAGCATGTTAAATCTTAGAATGACTAAGAAAAATTAACAATTCAACTAATACAAGTAACAAATATACTGTCACTTAGCACATCCGTTATATAAGCGAATTCGGTTCAATATCTACCATCTAGTCATACTCCTTATCAGCGTATGCACTGCTATAGCAATATACTGATGGCGCTGTTAAATCCCACTTAGTTAACGTTAACTAAGGCAGACTAATTAGCGAGTCGGTTGATCCATCAAGTCCTAGTCCATTCCCTGTGGGGTTAAGACTCTACTGCTTACTCGAGCGTCCAATTCTAACGATCATATTACGTCAATCTCCATCTTCTTTTCTTTACAACTTTATACCACACTTGCTGAGTTTGAGCAAACTCAAGTATCCCCAATTACTTAACCAAAAGCCAAAAAGAAGAAAATATCTAAAAAATTAAAAGCAGTTCATACAATAGAATAAAAACAATCATAAAAAAAAAAAAAAAAAAAAAAAAAAAAAAAATTAAGAAAAATCCTAACATGAATGTAGCATAAGCCAATTGAAAAAGATAAATAATAATTAAAGGCTATATAATAAAAGTAGAAAATAAATAAGAGAACATGAACTTGTACTTGAAGAGAAGTAATCCAAATTAAGAGAATCCTAATCTAAATCCTAAGAGGAGAGGGAGGAGAACCCTCTCTCTCTAAAAACTACATCTAATTCCTAAAAATTATGAATTGTGAGAACATGATTGGATGCATTCCCCCACTTTATAGCCTCTAATCTGTGTGTTCTGGGCTGAAAACTGAGGTCAAAACAGCCCAGATATGCCCCCAGTGATTTTTGTTACGTTCAGGCATCAGCTGGGAAATTGACGTGGGAGCGTCGTCCACGCGTTTGAATTTTCTCCAGGTCACACATATGCGTCATTGACGCGTGCGCGTCATTCACGCGTCCATGCAACCTAATCGTGGGCAGCTATGGCAAAATTATATATCGTTGTGAAGCTCCGGATGTTAGCTTCCCAACGCAAATAACCGCATCGTTTGGACCTCTGTTAGCTCAAGTTCTGGTCGATTTAGTACCAAGAGTCAGGCTTGACAGCTTGCAGTTCCTTCAACTTCTCTGTATTCCTGTTCCAATTTTGCATGCTTCCTTTCCTCCTCTGACAGCCATTCCTGCCCTTATAAACTCTAAAATCACTTAACACACATATCAAGTAATCTAATGTAATAAGAGAGATTAATATTTAGCCAAATTTAAAGGCCCAGAAAACATGTTTCAATCATAGCACATAAATTAGGAAGCAAAAGTAAAACCATGCCATAGTATGAATAAGTGGGTAACAAGTTGATAAAAGCACTGAATTGAGACAGATAAACCATAAATAGTATGGTTTATCAACCCTCCCCACACTTAAACATTATGCATGTCCCTCCATCATGCTAAGCTCAAGAACAACGTATCAAATGTGAAGAGAATTGGGTTAGGATGTATGATAATGCAACCTCCCATATAAATGCAACTACATGCAAAATATTTCTAGCTCACTTGGTTAAAAGTAAATCAAATTCTCCAAGAAATATACATGAATCAGATTTCACTAATTCAAATCTATAGCAATAAAGACAAGTAAAATTGTAAGAAGATAGCTCATTGAAAGCAGGAACATAGAATTCAAGCATTTGAAATCCCTTACTGGTAGTGTATATCACTCTAATCTCTCCAAGTGTCTTAGTGCGGTTATCTTCTACTCTTCTCTAGTTCATGCTTGCTAAAATTTGTTCTGTCATGCTACTACATTCACACAATAGTTTAATATATCAATGCCATAACATCATGTATGTCTTTTCAGGTTGTCAGATGGGGCTAAACGGTAAAGGGTAAGGGCTATATATATGGCTAGTGAAGCCTATAAACTCTGCAAACTCTCTTGCTACTAACACTAATCGCTCTAATTCCCTAAATATAAATACAACTCCTATATATTCTATATTCAGCCTAGCTTACCCAAAATATCCCCTACTTTGATCACAGTATCACTGTATCCACTTTTCTTTTTCAATTATCACATGTGCATTGATCTTTCATTATTAAGCTTAGCATTGGCCGCCGTAATGTCCCTTCTTTATTTATTTAACCTTCATATATTGAATATTTTTTTGGATTATTTATTTTATTTATTTATTGTTTTTTTTATGTGTGAACATGAAAAGTAAAAACAAGAAAAAAAAAAAAAAAAAAATTTTATATTTTGTTTATAATAACAAAAATAAAAAAAAAAAAATATTCCTAATATTTTTTCAACATAAATAAAACCCTTAACACATTCCTTATTCACCATCGTTTCGCAATCGCTTATCCCCACACTTATTATAGTACACACCATTCCCATCTTAAGCTAACCAAAGACTCTCAATTGGATTATTTAATTATTTTTCTGGCTTAAGGCTAGTGATGTGGTTATTAGAACAGACTAAATGGAGATTAAAAGGCCTCTAAGGTGGCTAACAAGGGTGTATGAAAAAGGTCAGGCTTATTTGGGCGCTCATAGTTAGCTAATAACAAGTAATGTGTCTCTAATCCTATGCAAGCATGTAATCCTAAAATATTGGACCTTGACTGAAACAAAGCAAAGATTTGCAATCATTAGGCAGAAGAAAACACACAAGAATAAAAATTTTTGGGTTAAATAATGAACCATGTAAATAAGCTCAAAATCTTCGACGGGTTGTGTGTTTTTTTGGCTCCAAAAACCATGTTCCAAATACAACTCTAAACAAGTCTTTACATAAAAAATTTTTCAATTTAAATGTAGTGAAATTTTTCAAAAAGATTTTTTTTTTTTTTTAAAATATATATTCAACAAGTGGTAAAATATGCAACAAATTCAAACAAATATTTTTTTTATAATTACAAAACATGTAAATTACAACAAGCATAAGGAAAAATTAAACATTGTGTTGAGATAGAAGAGTAAACTTACCCAGGCTCGATATCGACCTCCCTACACTTAAGAGATTGCACCGTCTTCGGGGCATGCTAAGATGTAC
>QBTX01003032.1:0-12756 GCA_003063285.2 Arachis monticola | reverse complement strand
CAAACACTAGGTCCCTCACACTACTACATCTCATAATCCAGACCTCGTCGCTAAACAGCGATTCATAGCTTCTAAATCACAAAAAACTTAAAATTTAAAATTTATAAAAAAATAATTTTAAAAAATTAATTAATGTTAATTGAAAAAAATTAATTCTTTAATTAAATATATATAAAATATATATTTATATATTAAATAATTTATTTAAAATATAAAATATATATTAAAAATAAATTAAATTATATATATTTATAAAAAAATATCATCATTAAAATTAATTGTTATATATTTTTATAAAATATATATAATTAATTTATTTTTAATATATTTTATATTTTAATATATATTTTATATTAATAATTAATTTTCTTGATTATGAGTATATACCGACGGAATAATATACAATAAAGAACTAGTTGACATACATAATTTAATAACGTACAAATCTCACCCATACAAAGAAGATCAACTAGACCTACCTATCTACTAATCTACATACACTTGCATAGACAATTAGACATTGTACCATCCAGTTGTCAATTTGGATTTACGTGTGGCGACTCCCATAAATGACAATTATTATGATGATATCAACATGTAAGTTACAACAAGTGGCAGTACGGCATCAATATATATAGTTAAGCTACTTATTAATTATCATTGCTTTGCCACGAATCTAAACTAAAATGGCTAATTAATATGATCCTGCGCTATGTCATTCATGATTTGATGCATCAAAACTACTTGTCAATCTAATCTTTTCTTTCTTTTCTTTTCTTTTTAGGAGGGTAGCAACTTGCAAACAAATTAATTTGTTCTTATTAGTTATAAGATTTAATTTATAATAAAATATTATAAATATTAAATAATTTTACATTTATAATTAATTACATTATTTTATTATAAAAATAATTAGTTTTATATTATAAAAATAATTATCCAAAAAAATATAATTAAAAAATTGTTATAATATTAGTATATTAAAATTAATTTTAGTCATAAATAAAAAATAAAAAAAAAAAAAAAAAAAAATTATTTATTTTGTGAAAAAGAACGCAGATAAACATACATGATACATTTAGTAGTTTGTGCAGGTACGCATTACAAAGATTTAAGATATCTCACATGGGTCCCTTCAGGCTTTATATCCATCCTTTTACGAACGCATCAATAAAATGTGCATTTGACACAATAGTATGTAGTACCAAAGTTGACAAAATTTAAGCGTCTAACCTACAGGCGCCAATCATGTATGCTATGGGTAGGATCGGGGAAGATAAGAATTGCGATTTAGGACCCACGTATCAGTGCCTATTTTAAGGGTGCAATACTATCTAAACTGGCATATTGCCTGATCGGACCTATTCGATCGAAATAGAATAATTATTCGATCATTATATTTGGTTGTATAGAAGATGAGTGAAAAAAAATAAAAAATTTTTTATTATTAGAAAAAATAAGAAAAAAAGAAAATTTAAAAGTGAGTTTCATTAAAGAATTTTCTTTTTATCACAAGAGAAAAACAAAAAAAATAACTATAATTTTTGTATTTTTAATATTATCCTTAATTATATTATTATTAGTAATTATTAATATAAATTTAGTTTAATATATATTATAATAAAAATTTATGTTTAAATATTATATATATTAGATAAATAATTTAAATTAAATATATAAAATTATAATATTTATAATATTTATAAAATATAATAAAACATGAATAAATAAAATATTTTATACTTTATTTATATTATTATGATTTTTTTTTATTTTTTTCATCCAAATAAAAATTTTTTTTTTCTTTTTTCTTTTCATCTATTTTTTATTCATCCAAACAAATAAATAATTCAATTTTTTTTATTTTTTTCTTTTCATTTTTTAAACAATTGCAATACTATCTAAACTGGTATTGCCTGATCGACCTATTCGATCGAAATAGAATAATTACCCGATCATTATGTTTGATTTGATAGAAGATGAGTGAAAAGAAAATAGATAAAAAAAATAAATAAAAAATAATATTTTTGTTTGTTATTAAAGAAAATAGGAAGAAAAAAAATTTAGGAGTGGAGTCTCATTAAAAGAATTTTCTTTTCATCGCAAGCAAGAAAAAAAATACTATATTTTTGTATTCTAATATTACCCTTAATTACATTATTATTAATAATTATTAATATAAATTTAGTTTAATATTTAAAAAAAAAAAAAAAAAAAAAAAAAAAAATTAGATAAATAATTAAATCAAATATATAAAATTATAATATTTTATAATATTTATAAAGTATAATAAACATGAATAAATAAAAATATTTATACTTTATTTTATGATAAGGGTATTAAAATAATTTATATTATTATGATTTTTTTTCACTTTTTTTCATCCAAACAAAAGAAAATTTTTCTCTCTATTTTCTTCCATCTATTTTCTATTCATCCAAATAACACATAAATAATTCAACCTTTTCTTTCATTTTCTTTCTTCTTATTTTCTTTCATTCTATTTTCTTTCCAACATCCAAACAAAGTGTTAGTATTGGGGTGGGTTTTGAAAGAGGCAAAGTTTTAGACGAGACAAAGTCGGATTTAGAAAAATACTCATCGTCGTATTATATATAAATATAAAATTAATAAAATTATTAAAATGTTAAGTTTTTAGTTTAATTTATATTATGTATATAATTATAATTATATAAATTTTAAAATTTTATTTTATTTGTTAATTTTAATAAAAAATAAGAATGAATAGAAATGGGACATAGACTCACAAAAACAGATTAGACAGAATTAGATAGACAAAAACAATCTTATTCACTCGTTCTCACTTCTATCCAATTGCAACATGCAATTATTACAATTAGGTGAAAGTAATTTGGGTTCAATATACTTAACTCGGCAAAATATCTTATAATTTTGAATAAAGGACAAATTGGTCCCTGACTTTTTTTTCGCAGACATTTTCGTCCCCAAGGATTAGAAAATACATTCATGTCCCTGACCTTTCTAAAATGTGGACAAATTTACCCTTCCGCTGAAATGACTCCATTGGACCTGACGGAAAAGTCTGACGTGGCTCCTATGGCGCTGACGTAGCCGTTACGGGAGCCCACGTGGCATGTAGCTTTTGAAAACAGGACATATTAATCCTCTGACACCAAAACGACGCTATTTCACCATGGACCCTCCAGACACACTCTAATCCCCTTGTGTAATACCCATAACACCCATTTAACCTGCTCCCTCAAAGTTCCATGAATCTGCAACTGCAAAATCGTGAAGCATGAGGGAAGACCACAGCTTCAAGCTTCATTATCTCCTCAGTCAACAAAGAAGATCAATTACAAGTTATTTAAGCAACACAATAACAATGGCACACTAATGAATTATGTATTTCAATAAAATGTGATACTAGAATCTAACAGCAGCTACATTCATTATAGCTCTCGAAAAAATCAAAGCCCAAAAAATGAAGAGCAGGTGATTCCAAACCTGCTCTATATCCCTCTCAACAAGACCAGCTTTTTGAGGATCAGCAATTCAAGTTGCAATAACATGTGCTTTTAAGAAATGAATTCAATAACCATTTGAACAACACCTCAAATCAAAACAAACAACACTGTAAACTAACCTCGAGCCTATTCCCATGAAATTATAGTTGAAGATACATCGCTATAAAATTCGTATCACCATGTGGACCACTAGCAGCATTGGCACTTAGACATTTCATCTCTCAACTTGTAACAAAACAACCAAGTGACTATACTTCACCATGCTCTCTAGAATTGAAGTTCTCCTATCTCACTGGTAGCCACCATATGGCTGTTGGACATAACTACCCGGACCCATCATGGGTTTATTATAGTTACCCGACATGTTAGATGGGGTTGCATTTGGACTCCTTGCCCCATACCCATTCCCATGCCCATTCCCATGCCCATGCCCATGCCCATTGATGGATTAATGCCTCCGTAACCTCCCATCCCCATTCCAGCACCAGGGCCATTGTTCATTCCTATTCCATTCCCATAGCAGCACCTGGGCCATTGTTCATGCCCATGCCTATATCCATACCCATTCCAAAACCCATCATAGGATTTTGAGGAGTCCTGAGAGCACCGACACCAGCCTGGCCTATACCTGAACCTGCTCCCATCACTTTACCCATAGTCACAGTTGATGTTACAGCTATAGTGGTAGGCGTCTCCATTCTCTTCTCCTTCCTATTTATGGAATCAAAGCAGTGGATCGAGGAGGTGATAAATGGCTGAGGGGTCACCGCCGGAATCGACGGCAAGGCGTGCAAGGTCCAAGACGGGTTACAGCGGCCACCAGATGAGGCGATCATCTTCCTCTCTGTCGTTGGAACCGATGAACGTGGCGGAGGGAGCTTTCGGTGACGAGGCTCCGGGGAGAAAGGAATGAGGAATTTGAAGCATGAATTGAGGTCACGTGCAACGAGAGGATTGAAATTTGGAAGAAAGAAGAGACAATAAGTCAAAGTGCTTGGCTTTGGGGTGAAACGGCGTATTGCAGAAGGGAATTAAAGTGGTGGTGGGGAGGTGGTGAAACGGTGTTGTTTTTGGTGCATAGGAACTTATATGTCCTGTTTTCAAAAGCTCAAAGGCACGTGTCATCCCATAACGGACATGTCAGCTTTACGGGAGCCACATCATACTTTTTCGTCGGGTCCAACAGAGTGACTTCAACGGAGGGTAAATTTGTCCACGTTTTGGAGAGAGTTAGGGACATGAAATTGATTTTTAATCTTTGGAGACGAAAATATCTGCAGAAAAAAAAAGGTCAGAGACCTATTTGTCCTTCACTCTATAATTTTAATACCAATTTTTGGTTGGGAAAATTAAAGATAAAAAAAAAAAAAAAGATTTTGAAAAAAAAAAAAAATTATTCTATTTTTTTTATATTAAAAATAAAATAAATTATTAGTTGAATATTTTGAAAATTGGTGTCCAAGGTTGTATGTGACAAGTTTTTTCGAGCTTGATGAGTTTTTGGGGAAAGAAGGTTGTCGATAGGAGAAAGGTAATTGGTTCAATGAGGTTTGTCGAATTAAAGTAAAAACAGAGCAGTTAAACAGTGTTAGGTTTGAGTCCAGAAAGCTGAAGACGGTTACATGACTTATGCATCTGGCAGGAACAGTTATTTCTCAGGTCTTTCATGGGGGACATCTGGCAAAATATGATTGGTTGAAGAAGTCTTATAAATGTACAATATTTAGAAGAAACGTGGTTGGAATCTTTTTAGAAAACACTTGTGAACACTCACATCCCTAACGACTTTCTGAGTCTGCCACGAGCTTTATTTTCTGTAAGATTCTTTCATGTCTTTACATTTCTTTTCAAATTCATCTGTAATTTTCTTTTATGCAAATTATTTCCCTTTTTGCAATATACTCTTTTTCTTTTCTTTTTATTTCAAATTAGCAATTTTAATACCAAATTCCTTCGATTTTGTCGAAGGTCCTTGTTTGTTTTCTTTCATTTCTCAGTTTTTTTTTTTATTTTTTTTTTTTTTTAATTCAACATTTTTTAAAACTTCAGTTCTTTTCTCTTTTCTATTGTTTTTTGTTCAAAGAAAAATCTTTAGTGCACATTTGAAAACTGTACTCATTCAAAAGAGGAGTAGATTTCCTTCCAGATAATTAGATATCGAACTAACTCAGATTTATTAAAAAATGTATATAACAAATTGAATGTCCGGTGGGACAATTTTATAAAGTGTGTCAAAAGATTCGTTAGTCTTCTAGTATAATCTAGTTTATACAGATTCAAAGTGGTAGGATCATAAATATGGCTGATAAAATTTCGAATATAATATTGTGTCATCTTCAAATAATAATATCCCATAATAATTTGCATAAAGCTTCTACAGAATTAACACACACACACAGAAGGGAGCATTCAAAATCCAGGCAATGGTTCTGAAGATAATGCTATAGTTAATAATCCTTCTGTAGAAAATAATTGGTGTAATCCATGTCCACGAATTAATTCCAACACAACACACAACTTCAATAACTGCAGGTTGGCCTCTTTTTGGCCTTCCTCCAGGTTATACCCCACCTTATGAGTAGTTTACGTGCCTCTAATTAGATTTAGTAGTGCACCAGGAGCAGGTAATAATCAATAACCTCTTACATTATCCTGAGTTTGCTCGAGATTATTAGGTGGGATCAACGTCGAATAATTCTAGCTTGATTGCTATATTTAAACAGCATATCGATGAGAGTCATCATGAGTTGGTCAATCTGTTAACTCAACAGATGACTACAAAATTTGAGCGTTTGGCTAGACAAATTGAACGAATTGCTCAGATTATTTGTTATGATGAAGGTGATCGTCAGAATGTAGGAATGAATCCTAAGGATTTAAGGAATATTCTAGAGATATAAATTGATAATGAGAATTTTAGATGAGAATATTCCTCATGTTGTTCGACGTGATAAAAAAGTTGATGATGTATTGGATAGAATTTGTGTTAATTAGTAAGGGGAATGATATCAGGTAACCAGGATTGTCGAGGATGGTATTAATAGGGTTGGTATTAATGTGGGTTTTATGAATTCGACCATATTTTGTTTTCGCATTCTCTGCTGTTGTGAAAATGGCAGAAGTGCTAAGGGGTGTAAAGAACCCTAAAATAGTAACAAAATTTGCAAGTGAAGTCGGAGAGTCCACCACTGAGCATATCGCCTGATATATGGTCAAGTTAGGAAATTTGTCTAATGATGAAAATTTGAAAATGAAGTTTTCCCTCTTCATTAACGAAGAATTGTTTTACTTGGTTTTCGAACTTAAAACCTAACTCAATTGTTACTTAGGCACAATTAGAAAATGCTTTTCATGCTCAGTTTTATTGGGGGAGTTGAATGTAACAATCACTGATTTGGTCACTTTGAAGTGTGATGATGGTGAATCCATCGATGACTTTAGATTGATCATTTAAAAATGTCAAAGTCACTGCTATGTTTCTCTTCTTGAAAGTTGAGGTTGTAAAGATAGCAACTATGGGTATAGGTTTTTATATGCATCGAAAGTTGCTTAATATACATATACCTGATTTGGCTCACTTGGCCGAAAGAGTTAGACAAGTACAAATTCTTCAAAAAGAAAAAGAGGTGTTTAAAAGTGAGAAAAAGTTTCTTATATCGAAATGGAATCTTCGAGTGAGGAATTTGATTTTGAAAAAAAAAAAATTTGGTGAAAAAGAAAAAGTCTACCTTATGTTTGTTCTTCACTTAAGAAAATTACAAATGTAGATAAGTTTAACGATGTGAAGTATAAGAGTGGCAAGAAGTATAGTTTCTATATTTCAAAAAAATAAATTTGGTTTAATTACTCTGTCTTATATTAAGTTTTAAAATTTTCAATTAGGTCCCATAACTTTTCTTTTCAAAATATAATTTTTAATTAGTCATATTATTTATTTTTTTTTTTTTTTTTTTTTGAATATAAAATTTACTTATATAACCCTTGTCTTACACTTTAAATAGATCCATATGAACTAAGATTTCCTCCTCTTCTCTCATTTTTTCTTCATTTTCTCTGAGACATACACACATAGGAAATTCTATTTTTTTAAGACAGAATTTATACTTTTTCTTCCTGGAACAAAAGTTATAAACACAAATGATTTATTCAAAAAATCCATTTTTTTTTTTTTTTTAATCTGATTTTAACAGAAAAAAAACTAAATTCATCCACAATGCTCCTTGAATCGCAACATAAACTTCAAAAAAGAAAATTTATCACATACCTGTAATATCAACCTACATAAAAATATGCCTATATGCATAATCACATATGTATTAATCACATATGGTAGCTTCAGAAGAAAATATCCATACAAATTTAGAACATTTGACTGGTGAAAACCAACAGGGCATAGCATGCGAAATATATTGTAATGTAACTTTCACCAGAGAGATTCTCATCACATGCTGAACACCACACTAGCAATGGAACTTAGCAGCTATTTTGTCAAAAAGAAATAAAATCCTACACAAATTTCATCACACACTCACACCACTACCACCTGAATTAGTAGCTTATCAAGCATGTTCAAAACCAAACATTTCCTTTCTATCAATGATAAAGTAATGAGTATATGCATCAAGATTAGAATCAAGAATAGTTTTAGGCTTTTTCTTTATCCTTTTCAAGGGCAAAATAATATTATATTAAAAAATAAAACAATATTAATTAATTCACTATATTTATTCAATGATTTTCTCTCTCGTTAGGAGGACAAAAATATATCAGCTATTATTAAACTAACAAAAAAAAATTACAAAACCAAAATAATAAAAAGAGAAGAAGAAGATAGTTTTTAGGTCGAGAATGTTGTAAAATAAATAAAGAAGATATAATAAATATAAAATAAAAGTGAAAATAAAAAATACAAGTATTAATATTAGCCAATAATAATCTCACTATAATAGAAATAATTGATGTATCTATACATTAAAGGAGAGAAAAATGTTAGTAATGTAGAAGAAGAGTATTATAATAAAAGAGGAGTGGAATGCTTTATTGCTGTGTAATATCAACGGAGGCTTAACCTCATTTTATAGACATATAGAAGGAATATTTTCAACTTTCACTAATTTCATTCTCTCTTGAGAATGTAATCCTCATATAGAAAATGGGCATTCATGTCCCATACTTATCACAACACTCCCCCTTTGATGACCATTTAGGATTATTGCCTCGTTAAAACTTTATTAAAGAAAAATCCAGTGGGAAAAAACCTTAGTGAAGGAAAAAGAGTACAATATCCTTTGTGATGGGGGTTGCCTCATTAAAAACCTTGTCAAGAAAAATCCAATGGAAAAAACCTGACCAAGGAAAAAAGAGTACAGTCTCCCCTTCTTGCCGACATCATTTAATGTCTCGAAATCGGCGCATCCCAATCTCATGTACCAATCTTTCAAAGGAAGATTTTGGGAGTGACTTTGTGAATAAATCTGCCAGATTGTCACTTGAACGGATCTGTTGGACATCAATTGTCCCTTGATTTTGAAGATCATGAGTGAAGAAGAATTTTGGAGAAATATGCTTTGTTCTATCACCTTTGATGTATCCACCCTTAAGTTGAGCAATGCATGCTGTATTATCTTCAAACAGGACAGTTGGAGCTATCTTCTGATCAATCAGTCCACATGATGACAGAATATATTGAATCAGACTCCTCAGCCAAAAACACTCGCGACTAGCTTCATGAATAGCCAGTATTTCAGCATGATTAGAGGAGGTTGCTGCTATCGTTTGTTTCGTGGACCTCTATGATATAACTGTACCACCATATGTGAACAGGTATCCTGTTTGCGATCTCCCTTTATGTGGATCAGACAAGTATCCGGCATCTGCATAGCCAACTAGTTGTGACTTGGATCCATATGGATAAAATAATCCCATATCAACTGTTCCATGAAGATATCGAAAGATTTGATTGATTCCACTCCAATGTCTTCTGGTTGGAAAGGAACTATACCTTGCTAGTAAATTCACCGTGAATGATATGTCAGGTCGCGTATTATTAGCGAGATACATTAGCGCTCCAATGACACTAAGATATGGTACTTCAGGACCAAGGATATCTTCATTTTCTTCTTTAGGACGAAATTGATCCTTTTCCACATCTAAAGATCTTACAATCATTGGGGTACTTAATGGATGTGACTTATGCATATAAAATCTCTTTAAGATCTTTTCTGTGTATGTTGTTTGATGAATAAAGATCTCATCTTTTGTATGCTCGATCTGCAGGCCGAGATAAAATTTAGTCTTTCCAAGATCTTTCATCTCAAACTCTTCTTTTAGAGTTTTTATAATTGTTGGAATCTCTTCAGGAGTCCCAATGATATTTAAATCACCAACGTACATAGCAATTATAATGAATCCAGATGCAGATTTCTTTATGAAAACACATGGACAGATATCATCATTCTTGAATCTATTTTTGGCCAGATACTCAGTAAGACGATTATACCACATTCGTCCAGATTGCTTCAGACCATATAAAGATCTTTGCAGTTTGACTGAGTATAACCCTTGCGAATATTCATTGGATGGTTTAGATATCTTTAGTCCTTCAGGCACTTTCATATAGATATCCGATCTAATGAGCCGTATAAATAGGCTGTTACCACATTCATTAAATGCATATGTAGTTTATGATATGCAGATAAACTGACCAAATAACGCAATGTTATTGATCCACTACAGGGGAATATGTTCTTCATAATCTATACCGGCCTTTGTGAAAAACCTTATGCCACAAGTCGCTTTTAGCGCACAACTTCATTTTTCTCATTTCGTTTTCTCACAAATACCCACCAGTATCCAACAGGTTTTACAACTTCTGGTGTACGGACTACAGGTCCAAAAACTTCACGTTTTGCAAGTGAGTCTAGCTCAGCCTTCATGGTTTCTTCCATTTTGGCCAATCATTCCTTTATCGACATTCTTCGACTGATCTTTGGCTCAAGATCCTTACTTTTATGCATGATATTTAATGCCATATTTATATGCAAATATTTCATTGACAATGTCTTATTTCGGTCCCATTTCTCTCCCGTAAAGACATAATTATGCGAATCTCGTCATTTTCACAATTTTCAAGTACCTGAACGTCTTCTGGCGTTATATCAGAATTTTGGACAACTGCGAGTGTCTTTACTATGTCTTTTTCAACATGAATAGTGTTTACCTCTTTTCTCTTTCGAGATTTTTATCTTTGAACCGACAGGCCTGCACACCTTCTGGCGTGTATTTGCTTCCGTGGCATTTATCCTGGGACATCAATTCGAATTTGGGATTTTTTGTGGTATATACGATCTGGTTATCCTCTTTTGTATCGGAAAATGCATCAGGAAATTAAGACTATTGGAAATGTTAATTTTTTTGAACTTCTAGTTCACATTGCCCTGATCGAGGATCTAAAAGCATCAAAGATGATGCATTCCAATTAAGTTCCTTTTCAGGAAGCTTATTCTCTCCCCCTAATGTTGAAAATTTTGATTCATCAAAATGACAATCCGCAAATCGGGCTTTAAATACATCCCCCGTTTGTATCTCAAGATAACTTACTATAGAGGGAGAATCATATCCAACATATATCCTCAATTTTCTTTGGGGTCCCATTTTGGTGCGATTAGGTGGTGCAATGAGAACATATATCGCACACCCAAATATTCTTAAATGGGAAACATTTAGCTGCTGGCCAAAAGCTAATTCCATAGGAGAGAACTGATGGTAACTCGTTGGCCTCAAACGAATAAGTGCTGCGGCATGTAAAATAGCATGCCCCCAAACCGAGGTTGGGAGATTTGTTCTCATAAGTAAGGGTCTAGCAATTAATTGGAGGCATTTAATAAGTGATTCTGTTAACCCATTTTGTGTGTGAACATAAGCTACTGGATGTTCGACACTTATTCCATTAGCCATACAATAAGCATCAAAAGCTTGGGAAGTAAATTCACCAGCATTATCAAGACGAATTGCTTTTATTGGATTTTCTGAAAATTGTGCTTTCAATCGAATAATTTGAGCCAGCAATCTCGCAAACGCTAGGTTGCGAGAAGATAATAAGCACACATGTGACCATCTCAAAGATGCGTCTATTAAGACCATAAAATATCTAAAAGATCCACATGGTGGATGAATAGGTCCACTATATCACCTTGAATCCTTTCTAGGAATTCAGGGGACTCAAATCCAATCTTTACTAATGATGGCCTTAAAATTAACTTTCCCTGAGAACATGCAGCACAACAAAATTCACTAGTTTTAAGAATTTTCTGGTTCTTTAGTGAATGTCCAWGGGAGTTTTCAATAATTCTCCTCATCATGGTTGTTCCCGGATGATCCAATCGGTCGTGCCAAGTTATGAATTCATTTGGGCTAGTAAACTTTTGGTTTACAGTGGCATGTGATTCAATTACACTAATTTTGGTATAATATAACCCAGATAAAAGTGAGGGTAATTTTTCTAATATAACTTTCTTATTTGAATCATGAGTTATGATACATAAATACTCATGATTTCCCTCATTCATTGTCTCAACATGATATCCATTTCGGCGAATATCTTTGAAACTGGTGCACGAATTGTGAATCACACTTTTCACAACGCGTACCACTAACCAGCAAGTGCACTGGGTCGTCCAAGTAATACCTTACGTGAGTAAGGGTCGAATCCCACGGAGATTGTTGGTTTGAAGCAATCTATGGTTATTCTTGTAAATCTTAGTCAGGAAGTCAATTTTTTATCAGTTGAATTGCGAATAACCAAGAGAGCATAAATTAAAGGTTACTTGTTGTGCAGTAATGGAGAATATGTTGGAGTTTTGGAGATGCTTTGTCCTCTGAATCTCGCCTTTCCTCTGTCTTCTGATTCACGCACGCACGTCCTCCTATGGCAAGCTGTGTGTTGGGTGATCACCGTTGTCAAGGCTACCTTCCATCCTTCCAGTGAAACTACGCTCACGTGCTCTGCACAGCACGGCTAATCACCGGTTGGTTCTCGATCCGGTTGGAATAGGATTTACTATCCTTTTGCGTCTGTCACTAACGCCCAGCCTTCAGGAGTTTGAAGCTCGTCACAGTCATTCATCATTGAATCCTACTCGGAATACACAGACAAGGTTTAGACTTTCCGGATTCTCATGAATTCCGCCATCAGTTCTAGTTATACCACGAGATTCTGATTAAGGAATCTAAGAGATACTCATTCAGC
>QBTX01003031.1:0-12763 GCA_003063285.2 Arachis monticola | reverse complement strand
CGCTGCATGCTCCATTTTCTTCTTAGTGATGGCTTGTCCTCTTTAATGTGGATATCTCCCTCTATGTCAATCCCAGCCAAATTGCATAAAGGTGCAGGATGAGGTGAGGAAAGGCTAACCTTGCCATAGTGGAGGACTTGTCAGCCACCTTGTAGAGTTCTTGAAGGTATAATCTCATTGAACTTCCACCTCTTCTCCAGTCATGATGCTATGGATCATGATGGCCCGGTCTATAGTAACTTCAGACCGGGTGCTAGTAGGAATGATTGAGCATTGAATGAACTCCAACCATCCTCTAGCTATAGGCTTGAGGTCCAATCTCTTTAGTTGAACCGGCTTGCCTTTGGAGTCAATCTTCCATTGAGCTCCTTCCACGCATATGTCTTAAGGACTTGGTCCAACCTTTGATTAAAAGTTGACCCTTCTAGTGTAGGGGCGTTCATCTCCTTGCATCATGGGCAAGTTAAACGCTAACCTCACATTCTCCGGACTAAAATCTAAGTATTTCCCCCGAACCATTGTAACATAGTTCCTTTGGGTCCGGGTTCTTACTTTGATCATGGTTCTTGGTGATCCATGCCATTAGCATAGAACTCTTGAACCATTAGGATGCCGACTTGTTGGATGGATTTGTTAGAACATCCCAACCTCTTCTTTGAATTTCATGTCGGATCTCCGGATATTCATTTCTTTTGAGTTTAAAAGGGACCTCGGGATCACTTTCTTCTTGGCCACAACATCATAGAAGTGGTCTTGATGGCTTTGGAGATAACCTTCACCTCCCATGACTCGGAGGTGGAGGCTTTTATCTTCCCTTCCCCTTTCTAGAGGATTCTCCGGTCTTAGGTGCCATCAATGGTAATGAAAAACAAAAAGCTTATGCTTTTACCACACCAAACTTAGAATATTGCTCGCCTCGAGCAATAAACAAAAGAATAGAAGAAGAAGAAAGAAGAAATATGGAGAGGGAGAGGGAGATGTGGTTTTCGGCCATATGGGTAGGTTTGGGTGGAAATTGGTTTTGAATTTTTGAAGGTAGGTGGAGTTTATGAGGTAGGTTTATGGGGAAGAGTGGATGGATGTGAGTGGTGAAGAGGTGATGGGGAAGAGAGTTTTGAGGTGATTGGTGAAGGGTTTTTGGGGAAGAGTTGTTTATTGGGGTTGTGTGAAAGAAGAAGGTGGTGAGAAGAAGTGAGTGGAGGTAGGTGGGGATCCTATGGGGTCCACAAATCCTAGTGGATCCTGTGGGTCCACAGGATCCTGTGGGGTCCCACAGATCCTGAGGTGTTCAAGGTTACACATCCCTGCACCCATTAGGCATGTAAAAAATGCCTTTGCACACAACTCTGGGCGTTCAGCGCCAAGTTTGGTGGCCATTTGGGCGTTCAACGCCCATTTGTGTGCATTTCTGGCGTTGAACGCCAGAACCATGCCTGTCTTGGCGTTCAGCGCCCAGAAGCTGCCCATTTTGGGCGTTCAGCGCCAGCACCATGCTCTGTTCTGGCGTCTGGTTGAACGCCAGACAGATGCTCTTCCAGGTGTTGATTTTTCTTCTTGCTGTTTTGATTTCTGTTTTTAATTTTTATATTTATTTTGTGACTCCACATGATCATGAACCTACAAAGACATATAAATAAGAAAAATATAGTTAGATACAATAAAAATTGGGTTGCCTCCCAACAACGCCTTCTTTAATGTCAATAGCTTGACAGTGGCTCTCATGGAGCTCACAGGTGTGGCAGAGCTTTGTTGAGACTCCCCAACACCAAACTTAGAGTTTGATATGGGAGTTTTCAACACCAAACTTAGAGTTTGGTTGTGGCCTCCCAACACCAAACTTAGAGTTTGACTGTGGGGGCTCTGGTTGACTCTGCTTTGAGAGAAGCTTTTTCTGCTTCCTCTCCATGGTTGCAGAGGGAGATCCTTGAGTTTTAAACACAAGGGAGTCTTCATTCCATTGAAGGACTAATTCTCCTCTGTCAACATCAATCTCACACTCTTGCTGTGGCAAGGAAAGGTCTTCCTAGTATGATGGATTCATCCTCTTCCTTTCCAATATCCAGGACTATGAAATCAGCAGGGATGTAAAGGCCTTCAACCTTTACTAACACGTCCTCTACTTGTCCATAATGCCTTTTTCTTGAATTGTCTGCCATCTCTAATGAGATTCTAGCAGCTTGCACCCCATAGATTCCCATTTTCTCCTATTACAGAGAGGGGCATGAGGTTTATTCCTAAACCAAGGTCACAAAGAGCCTTTAAAGTCATGGTGCCTATGGTACAGGGTATTAGAAACTTTCCAGGATCCTGTCTCTTCTAAGGAATGTCAGTTGATCCAGATTACTTAGTTCATTGATGAACAAGGGAGTTCAACTTCCCAAGTATCAATGCCGAATAATTTGGCATTCAGCTTCATGATTGCTACCAAGAAACTTGGCAGTTTGCTCTTAGTAACATCCTCATTCTCTTCAGAAGAGAATACTCATCGGAGCTCATGAAGGGCATAAAGGAGGTTCAATGGAATCTTCTATGGTCTCTAGATGAGCCTCAGAGTCCTTTGGTTCCTCAGAGGGAAGCTCCTTATTGATCACTGGACGTCCCAGGAGGTCTTCCTCCTTGGGATTCACGTCCTCCCATCCCCTTGTAGGTTCGGCCATGGTGCTTATGTCAATGGCCTTGCACTCTCCTTTTGGGTTCTCTTCTGTATTGCTTGGGAGAGTACTGGAGGAATTTCAGTGATCCTTTTACTCAGCTGGCCACTTGTGGCTTCCAATTTCTAATGGAAGACCTTGTTTCATTCATGAAGCTCACAGTGGCCTTGGATAGATCAGAACTAGATTTCTAAATTAGAAGCATTTTGTTCAGAGTTCTCTATCTGTTGCTAAGTGGATGATGGAAAAGGTTTATTAGTGTTAAACCTGTTTCTTTCCACCATTATTAAAGCCTTGTTGAGCTTTTGATCCTTCCATGAAAAATTTGGATGATTTCTCATGATGAGTTATAGGTGTTTCCATAAGGTTCACCTAAGTAATTCACCTCTGCTATTGCAGGGTTCTCAGGATCATAAGCTTCTTCTTCATAAGAAGCCTCTGAGTACTGTTGGATGCAACTTGCATTCCATGCAGACTCTGAGAGATCATATTGACTTGCTGAGTCATATTTTATTCTGAGCCAATATGGCATTCAGAGTAATCACTTCAAGGACTCCCTTCTTCATAGGCGGCGTCCCATTTTCCAGATTTCTTTCAGAAGTGTACATGAACTGGTTATTAACAACCATGTCAATGAGTTCTTTGAGCTTCTGCAGGTGTTTTTCTTTAGGTGAATGGATCCACTTGCAGAAGTGTCCAGTGACATACTTTGATAGCTCAAGATAAAACCATCATAGAATATATCCAGGATGGTCCATTCTGAAAGCATATCAGAAGGACACTTTTTGGTCAACTGTTTGTATCTTTCCCAAGCTTCATAAGGGATTCACCTTCTTTTCTGTCTGAAGGTTTGAACATCAGCTCTAAGCTTGCTCAGCTTTTGAGGAGGAAAGTACTTGGCTAAGAAAGCCGTGACCAGCTTATCCCAAGAGTCAGGCTATCTTTAGGTTGAGAATCCAACCAAAATCTAGCTTGTCTCTTAAACAAAAGGGAAAAGCATGACCTGATAGACTTCAGGATCTACTCCATTAGTCTTAACAGTATCACATATCTGCAAGAATTCAGTTAAGAACTGAAAAGGATCTTCAGATGAGAAGTCCATGAAACTTGCAGTTTCTTGCATCAGAGAAACTAAATTGAGGTTTCAGCTCAAAGTTGTTTGCTCCAATGGTAGGAATGGAGATGCTTCTTTCCATGTAAATTGGAATTAGGTGAGTAAAGTCACCAAGCATTCTCCTTGCATTTATTATTATTTTCGGCTGCCATTCTCTTTCCTGTTCGAAAATTTTGAAGGGTTATCTCTAGATTGTTGTAATTTAGCTTCTCTAATTTTCTCTTCAAATTCCTTTCAGGTTCTGGATCTGCTTCAACAAGAATGTTCTTATCTTGCTCCTTCTCATATGACAAAGAAGAGGGCACAGAAAAATAATAATAATAATAATATAGATCCTTTATACCACAGTATAGGGATCCCTTGTGAGTAGAAGAAGAGGGGGAGACAAAGAATGTAATATAATGGAAGAACACAACTGTGAGGACGGTAGAGATGTGAGATGAGATGTTAGTAGATGAATAAATAATAGATAAGATGAGAGAGAAGAAATTTCGAAAAACAGTTTTTTGAAAAAAGAGTTAGTGATTTTTGAAAATAGTATTTTTTTTTTGAAAAATGTTAGTAATTTTCAAAAAATTAAGATTTAAAAATTAAAATAAATTAATAAATTAAAAGAAATTTTGAAAAAGAGAGAAGATATTTTCGAAAATGAAGAGAGAGAGTTAGTTAGTAGTTTTGAAAAAGATTAAGAAAACAAACAAAAAGTTTAGTTAGTTAGTTGAAACAAATTTGAAAATCAATTTTAAAAGATAAGAAGTTAGGAAGTTAGAAAAGATATTTGAAAAAGATAAGATAAGAAGAAGATATTTTTGAAAAGATATGATTGAAATTAGTTTTGAAAAAGATTTTTTATTTTTAAAATCACAATTAATTGACTTGATTCCACAAAAAATCACAAGATTGATCTAGAACTTAAAGTTTGAATCTTTCTTAACAAGCAAGTAACAAACTTCAAATTTTTGAATCAAAACATTAATTGTTATTGTTATTTTAAATTTGATATAAAAATAAAGAAAAGATTTTTGAAAAATATTTTTTTGGATTTTCGAAATAACTAAGAATTTTGAAAAAGATTTTATTTTTTTGAAAAAGATTTTTGAAAAAGATAAGATTTTCAAATTGAAAATTTGATTTGACTCATGAGAAACAATTTGATTTAAATTAAAAATTTTTTAAAAAAAGTCAAACTCAAATTTTCGAATTGATTGAGAGAAAAAGGGAAAGATATTTTTTTGTTTTTTTGAATTTTTAAAGAAGAGAGAGAAAAACAAGAAAAATGATGCAATGCATGAGAATTTAATAAAAAACATGTGATGCATGCAAGAATGCTATGAATGTCAAGATGAACACCAAGAAAACTTTGAATGTCATGATGAACATCAAAGAACATATTTTTGAAAAATTTTTAATGCAAAGAAAACATGCAAGACACCAAACTTAGAATTCTTTAATGCTTAGACACTAAGAATTCAAGAATGCATATGAAAAAACAAGAAAAGACACAAAACTGCAAATGCAAAGATCAAACAAGAAGACTTACCAAGAACAACTTCAAGATCATGAAGAACACTATGAATGCATGAAATTTTGAAAAAATGCAAAGATGCACATGCAATTGACACCAAACTTATAACATGACTCATGACTCAAACAAAAACACAAAAATATTTTTTATTTTTATGATTTTCTAATTTTTTTGGATTTTTATTTCGAAATTATATGAAAAAGAAAAAATAAGGATTCCAAAATTTTTAACATGAATTCAGGAATCTTGCCATGTTTAGTCTAAAGCTTCAGTCCAGGAATTAGACATGGCTCACGAGCCAGCCAAGCTTTCATTGAAAGCTCCGGTCCAAAACACTAGACATGGCCAATGGCCAGCCAAGCTTCAGCATGTAATTCAGACATGACACGCCTGACATACTCATTCCCAAAGAATTAGACATGGCTTTACAGCCAGCCAGGCTTCACATGCTTCATGAAACACTAGAATTCATTCTTTAAAAATTTTGAATAAAATTTTTTGAAAACATTTTTATATTATTTCGAAAACAGATGAGAAAATTTTAGAAATATTTTTGAAAAATTTTTGAAAATAAAATAAAAAGAAAATTACCTAATCTGAGCAACAGGATGAACCGTCAGTTGTCCATACTCGAACAATCCCCGGCAACGGCGCCAAAAACTTGGTACGCGGAATCGTGATTACACTTTAATTATGTAGAATTCATTGCTCTTTCTTTCTCCAAACAAAAACATGATGCCAAGACCATGGTTCACAACTCCGTGTAACTAACCAGCAAGTGCACTGGTCGTTCCAAGTAATACCTTACGTGAGTAAGGGGTCGAATCCCACGGAGATTGTTTGGTATGAAGCAAGCTATGGTCACCTTGCAAATCTCAGTTAGGCAGATATAAATTGATAAGTGTTTTCGAATAATAAATAATAGAATAGGGATAGAGGTACTTATGTAAATCATTGGTAGGAATTTCAGATAGCGAATGGAGATCTTTTCGTTCCTCTGAACCTCTGCTTTCCTGCTATCTTCATCCAACAGTCTTACTCCTTTCCATGGCTGGCTTTATGTGATACATCACCACTGTCAATGGCTACTTTCGGTCATCTCTCGGGAAAATGATCCAATGCCCTGTCACGGCACGGCTAATCGTCTGGAGGCATCACCCTGTCAATGGCTTCATCTTATCCTCTCAGTGAATAATATGCTTCACACCCTGTCACGGCACGGCTATTCATCTGTCGGTTTTCTCGATCATGCTGGAATAGGATTTACTATCCTTTTGCGTCTGTCACTAACGCCCTGCAATTCGGAGTTTGAGGCTTGTCACAGTCATTCATTCATTGAATCCTACTCGGAATACCACAGACAAGGTTTAGACCTTCCGGATTCTCTTGAATGCCGCCATCATTCTAGCTTACGCCACGAAGATTCTGTTAGGAGATCTAAGAGATATTCATCTAGCTTATTTCATGTAGAATGGAAGTGTTTGTCAGGCACGTGTTCATAGGGAGAATGGTGATGAGCCTCATACATAATCATCACTTCATCTGTTCTTTTGTGCGAATGGATATCTTAGAAGCGAAAATAAGATGAATTGAATAGAAAACAGTAGTACTTTGCATTAATCTTTGAGGAACAGCAGAGCTCCACACCTTAATCTATGGAGTGTAGAAACTCTACCGTTGAAAATACATAAGTGAAAGGTCCAGGCTGGCCGAGAGGCCAGCCCTCAAACGTGATCTAAGGTAGCATACAACTGATCAAAGATAGTCAAAAAGACTAGTAAAATGTTCCTATTTATAATAAACTAGCTATAGGGTTTACATGAGTAAGTAATTGATGCATAAATCCACTTCCGGGGCCCACTTGGTGTGTGTTTGGGCTGAGCTTGAGTGTTGCACTGTAGAGGTCCTTCTTGGAGTTGAACGCCATTTTTTGTGCCAGTTTGGGCGTTCAACTCTGGTTTTGGCTCCTTTTCTGGCGCTGGACGCCAGATTTGGGCAGAGAGCTGGCGTTGAACGCCAGTTTACGTCATCGATTCTTGGCCAAAGTATGGACTATTATATATTTTTGGAAAGTCCTGGATGTCTACTTTCCAACGCAATTGAAGCGCGTCATTTTGAGTTCTGTAGCTCCAGAAAAGCCACTTTGAGTGCAGGGAGGTCAGAAACAACAGCATCAGCAGTCCTTCTTCAACCTCTGAATCAGATTTTTGCTCAAGTCCCTCAATTTCAGCCAAAAAATACCTGAAATCACAGAAAAACATACAAACTCATAGTAAAGTCCAGAAATGTGAATTTAACATAAAAACTAATGAAAACATCCCTAAAAGTAGCTAGACCTACTAAAAACATACTAAAACAACGTCAAAAAGCGTATAAATTATCCGCTCATCAATCCATCAAATTACAACAGAGCTCCCTAACCCAATGAAAGGGGTTTAGTTGTTCATAGCTCTGGAAAATGAAAACAAAGATGGAGAATACATGATGAAACTAGAAGTGCAGAGAAAGTAAAATATAGAGAATAGTTCTATGCCAAGAGGCTCCCTATAATTTCCCACTCTCATTTTAATTCAAAGCTACTCCTATATATACTACTCTTCTGATCTTCTAGTTGGCTCTTCAAGTCTTGGGTATGGGCCTTTGGATCTTGAGTTTGAAGCAGTTATCTTCTTCATTGGGCTTAATTTTACTTGCAGAGAGAAAGTGTGAAGTGGGCAGAGACTTTAGCTCAGGACGTTAGTGGTGTTAATGTTTAAGTGGAAATGTGGGTTTGAGAACGTTAGTGACAATCACCTTTTTCACTAACGTTCCTCACCAAAGTAAGAGCCATGTTAACTCCAGCGTTAGTGGCACAAACGTTGCTACTAACGTTGCCTCTTTGTCCTTCGCACACGTTATTGGGACTTACCTTTCCCAATAACGTTGAGAAGTCTCCCCCTTTCCTACATTAGAGTCCACGTTAACTTAGTTAACGTGGCTCTTTTAACGTAGGCTTGCCAAACTTCGAGAACGTTAGTGACACTTACCTTTGTCACTAACGTTCCAATGTGCTCCTATTTCTCATGTTAGAGTCCACGTTAACTAGGTTAACGTGGCTTCTAACATGGCCATGCTAGCCATCTCCAACGTTAGTGACAAAGTTGAGTGTCACTAACGTTGGCTCATCATTTCCTTATCCACGTTAGCTTCCACGTTAACTAAGTTAACGTGGGAGTTAACGTGGCTCATAGTGGCTTGTGTGGGTTCATTCCAATGTTAGTGACAATGTTCGGTGTCACTATCGTTGGCAATCACATTCTTGCTTCACGTTAACTTCCACGTTAACCAAGTTAACGTGGGAGTTAACGTGGCTTATGGAGGCTTGGCCAACGTTAGTGACAAAGGTGAATGTCACTAACGTTGGCTTCTCTCTTGCTTCTTAACGTTAGATCCCACGTTAACTTAGTTAACGTGGCTCTTAACGTGGCCACTTTTGAGCTTAGTCCAACGTTAGTGACAAAGGTAAGTGTCACTAACGTTGGCTCTATTTCTTTTCCTCCATGTTAGAGTTCACGTTAACTTAGTTAACGTGACGCTTAACGTGGGCAATGATGGCTTCGAGAGCGTTATTGGCGATTACTTTTCTCATTAACTTTGCAAGTTACTCCCATTCCATGTTAGGAGTTACGTTAATTAGATTAACGTGGCTGCTAACGTGGTTCTTCCTTGCTTCCTTTGTCCTGAAATCAAGCAATAGAGTGCATCAAAGTTCTAGTCCAAGTCATGGGAAATGCAACATCAATTTGTCATTAAATTCATGCAAAATCCTCATGAAATCATGTATGGTGCACAATGTATGCTTGAATCAAGATGTAAGTGAATATCTACCCAAAACTAGCTTATTTTCTAAGGAAATGCATGAAACTACCCTAAAAACAGTAAAGAAAAGGTCAGTGAAACTGACCAAAATGCCCTGGCATCACACAGCTGATAGGAGACATTTCCAATGTTTTGGAAAGACAAATACAAGCCGAAAGGAAGATGGATGCCAACCAAGAAGAATGCAGATCAAACATAAGGAATCAAGGTGCAACAATTTCAAAATTGGAGGCACAATTGGCAAGCTTATCTAAGCAAATTCCAATGCCCACACATACATTTCCCAGTGATACCTTGGTCAACCCAAGAGGGGAATGCAAGGCAATCACACTTAGAAATGGAAAGGTAGTAGAAGAGGCATCCCCAAGTCAAAGCAATCAAGAAAAAGATGATGCAAAGGAGCCTGAAAATAAGAAAGAAGAAGAGACTCCTGCACCATCTTCATCAAAGGCAGTCGTAAAGCATTATGTACCACAAGCACCCTATCCACAAAGGCTAAAGAAAAAAGATGGAAAAGACAGCCAGTTCTCAAGGTTTCTAGAGATCTTCAAGAAGCTCCAAATTAACATACCCTTTGCTGAGGCAGTAGAACAAATGCCCCTCTATGCCAAATTTTTAAAGGAGCTCATGACAAGAAAAAGGAACTGAGGAGAGAAAAAAATCATAGTGTTAACCGAGGAGTGCAGTGTCATCATACAAAAGAAGCTTCCTCAGAAGATGAAAGACCCTGGGAGCTTCTAAATTACATGCATCATAGGTGATATCACCATTGAAAAAGCACTGTGTGACCTGGGGGCTAGTATCAATCTCATGTCCTTGGCCATGATGAGAAAGATGAAGATTGAGGAAGCCAAACCAACAAGGATGGCACTCCAGTTGGCTGACAGAACATTCAAGTTTCCTCATGGGGTAGTGGAGGATTTGTTGGTGAAAGTGGGAGAGTTTATTTTCCCAACTAACTTTGTTGTGCTGGATATGGAAGAGGAAGCCAACACATCTATCATCCTAGGAAGGCCATTCCTAGCTACTGTTGGAGCCATTATTGATGTTCAAAACGGGGAGCTAGTCTTAAGGTTACATGAAGAGAAGATGGTTTTTGATGTCTTCAAGGCGATGAGTTATCCCAAGGAATCCATAGGAGAGTGCATGATGGTAGATACCATAGAAAAGATTGTTCAAGGAGTGTTGGAGGAAGAATAATGTGAAGAGATTATGGAGCTAGAACAACAAGCATCAGATGGGGAGTTACCACAAGAGATCATGGAGAATTCAATCAGGCTGAACCACAAGGATAACAAGGAAGTAGAGGCACTGGAGCTGAAGACCCTACCTCCAAGCATGAAGTATGCATACTTGGGTGACAACAACACTTACCCAGTGCTTATTAATTCAAGCTTGAGTGAGGAGCAAGAAGAGGAGCTTTCCCAAGTGCTAAGACAACATAGAGATGCTATAGGATGGACACTTGCAGATTTGAAGGAAATTAGTTCTTCAATGTGCATGCACAAAATCCTACTTGAAGAAGGAGCCAAGCCCTCAAGACAGCAACAAAGAAGGCTGAACCCAACAATGAATGAAGTGGTTCAAAAAGAGGTGATGAAACTGTGGCAAGCTGGGGTGATTTACCCTATCTCAGATAGCCCTTGGGTAAGCCCAGTGCAAGTAGTCCCAAAGAAAGGAGGGATCACTGTTGTACCAAATGAGAAAAAAGAGTTGATACCTACTAGAACAGTGACCGGTTGGCGCATGTGCATCGATTATAGGAAGCTTAATGAGGCCACCAAGAAGGATCACTTCCCCTTACCTTTCATGGATTAGATGCTTGAAAGATTGGTAGGACATGAGTATTATTGCTTCTTGGACAGTTATTCTGGTTACAAACAAATTGTTGTAGACCTCAAGGACCAAGAAAAAACCTCATTTACTTGTCCATATGGTGTTTTTGCTTATAGGAGAATGCCCTTTGGATTGTGCAATGCACCTGCAACATTCCAAAGGTGCATGCTCTCCATATTTTCAGACATGATTGAAAGATTCATTGAGGTGTTTATGGATGAATTTTCTATATTTGGTGATTCGTATTCTAACTGCTTACACCACTTAGCCTTGGTGCTAAAGAGATGCTAAGAAACCAACCCTATTTTGAACTAGGAAAAATGCCACTTTATGGTTACAGAGGGAGTGGTTCTTGGCCACAAGATCTCAAAAAGAGGCATAGATGTGGACAAGGCTAAGGTGGAGGTGATTGCAAAGTTACCCCCACCTTGTAATGTCAAAACAGTTAGAAGTTTTCTAGGACATGCTGGCTTCTATAGGAGGTTTATTAGAGACTTCTCCAAGGTTTCCAAACCTTTGACCAACCTACTTGTCTCTAATGTACTTTTTGTTTTTGATAAAGAATGCATGTTAGCCTTTGAAGAGCTTAAGAACAAGCTTTCCTCTGCACCTTTCATAGCACCACCTAGTTGGGATCTACCCTTTGAGTTGATGCGTGATGCATCCGACTTTGCTGTTGGTGCTGTCCTAGGATAGAGGAGGGACAAATGGGTGCTTGTTATTTACTATGCCAGCAAAGTCCTCAATGACAATCAAAGAAACTATACCACTATATAAAAGGAATTACTTTCCATTGTCTTTGCTTTTGATAAATTTAGATCATATCTTATTGGCTCCAAAGTAATTGTATTCATTGATCATGCAGCACTCAAATACTTGCTTACCAAACAAAAGTACGAACCCAGACTAATAAGGTGGATCCTGCTTCTCCAAGAGTTTGACATTGAAATAAAAGATAGGAGTGGAGCAGAAAACAAAGTGGCTGACCACCTCTCAAGGATCCCACAGGAAGAAGATGATGCATCCCAATTTGCAGTAAATGAGAGCTTCCCTGATGAGCAGTTGATAATGATCCAAGAAGCTCCTTGGTTTGCGAACATAGCCAATTTCAAGGCTATTGGAGAACTACTATTCATACATCAGTTCGAGCTATAAAGGACCGAGTTGGCTGACCTCTTAGAAGGTTGGCCCATGACCGACCTCTTAGAAGGTTGGCCCAAGACCGACCTCTTGAAAGGTTGGCCCATTACCGACCTCTTCATAAAGAGCTCGGCCAAATCGCCATAAGAGGCCCAAGCAGGCCCAAACGAAGGGACACAGCCCAATCTAAAGGCAGCCAAAGCCTAGAAGGATAAAGGCGGTTCCCCTTAAAGATAAGATGACTTCACTCAAAGATAAGATAAGATAACTGTTGATACCCTGGGTCGAGCTATCCGAACCGGGATGATTAGCGACAAAATGACCGACCTCTTCAGGTCAGACTATCCGACCTCTTCCCAAAGAGCTCGGCCAAATCGACAGGAAAGCCCAAAAAGGGGCCAACTCAAGGAATACGACATAGATCCAAAGGCAGCCCAAGCATATAGAGATAAGGGCGGTTCCCTTGAAGATAAGCTAACCTCACTCAAAGATAAGATAAGATAAGATAAAAATAACTAACTTATCTTATCTAAGAAGGTCACTCCACACTATTATAAATACACTGGAGCACCCAGGTATAATTCATACTCTGATTCTACTAAAAACCTACTTAATACCCTTGCTAACTTAAGCATCGGA